>PVIC010001340.1:63023-93815 GCA_004025085.1 Thryonomys swinderianus | reverse complement strand
CATTCTTTATGGCAGAGTAATACTCCATTTTGTAAAAAAACCACATCTTCTTTATCCACTCTCCAGTTGATGGACATTTGGGTTGTTTCCAAGATGGAGCTATCACGAACTGAGCTGCTATGAACAAGGGTGTACATCTGTCTTTCCAATGTGAGTTTTTAAATTCTTTTGGGTATATTCCTAGCAGGGGTATAGCAGGTCAAATGGGACCCATAGTCCTAGTTTTCTGAGAAATCTCCACACAGATCTCCACAATGGTTGCACAAGTCTGCAATCCCACCAACAGTGGAGAAGGGTTCCTTTCTCCCCACAGCCATGCCAGCATATATCATTGGTTGATTCTGTGATCACGGCCATTCTTTGTGGAGTGAGATGGAATCTCAGTGTTGTTTTCATTTGCATCTCTCGAATGACCAGAGATGTTGAACATTTCTTCATATGTTTCTTGGCTGCTTTGACTTCTGCCTCTGAGAAGTGTCTGTTCATTTCAATTGCCCATTTTTGAATTGGGTCTTTAAACTTGGGGAGGCTGATCTGTTTGTGTTCTTTATATATTGTCGATAACAGCCCTTCGTCTGATACATAGCTAATAAAGATTTTTTTTTCCCATGTTGTTGGTTGTCTTCTAGCAGTGCCAGCGACTTCTTTGGCTGTGCAGAAGCTTTTCAGTAGAATGAGATCCCATTTGTTGATTCTTTCTGCTAGTTCTTGTGCTTGAGAGGTTTTATTCATAAAGTCTCTGCCTAAGCCAATGTCTCCAAGAGTTTTACCAAGCCTGTTTACCAGCAGGAAACTTCTATTTTTCTAAGGTGAGTATTCACAGCAATAAATTTTCCTCATTGAACTATTATCGTTTTATCCATTGGTTTCAGTGTGTTGTACTGGCATTATCATCTGATTCTAGGAATTGTTTAATTTCTTCCTTGGTTTCTTCTGTGACAAACTGAGTGTTCAGTACTGTATTTTGTAATATCCAGGTGTTTTTAAAATTTCTGTGGTTTCTTTTGTGATTAATTTCTAGTTTCAATGGGCTATGGCCAAATACTATGCATAGAACAATTCTTTTTTTTTTTTTCTTTAGTTTTTTTGAGGCAGGGTCTAGTTTGTAGTTCAGGCTAGCCCTGAACTCATTATGTAGCCCAGGCTAGCTATAAACTCACAGCAATCCTCCTTCATCTGCCTCCCAAAGCTGGGGTTACAGGTGTGAACCACCACACCCGGCTGAATAATTCTGATTATTTTGTATTTATTTAAATAAGATTTATGCACTATATGTAGTATATTTTAGAAAAAGTCCCATGTGCAACCTATCACCTGGTCATGGTAAGTCCTATGTGCTGTTGAGAAGAGTGGATATTCTGTTGCAGTGGAGCAAAACTCTCTGTAGATGTCTATTAAGTTTATCTGTATGAAGGTATAGTTCAGCTCTGGTATTTCCTCATTCATGTTTTGGTTAGCTGATTCACCTATGTGTGAAAATGGGATATTGAGGTCACTCATTATGATCATGCTTGTTTTTATTTGATTTTTTAATGTACAGTATGGTTTGTTTTATGAAGTTAGGAGCATTAATATTTGGTAGATATATATTTTAAATTGTTATCTCTTCCTGTTGGAGTGTTTCCTTAACTAATATGTAGTGGCCTTCTTTAGCTTTTCTAATCAGTTTTAGTTTAAAGTTCACTTAGTCTGAAAATAAAATAACTACACTTGCTTGCTTTAGTATCAAGAGGTATTCCAGGGAATAAAGATAAAAATATGAATAATGCCTTCCTCCATTTATAAGAGGGTTGACTTATTGAGGTGCAATTGAGATAAAAGTCAACACTAAATATATATTTATAATTTATTACCTGACCCTACTCTCATTTGTGTGTGTGTATGGCTCTTGTCTTTTGCATCAATTTTTGAGCTTCCCTTTAGAGTAGAAATTTTATTAGTGAGTAAAATGGGGAAAATTGGAAAAGAAATCCAAGAGGCTGAATTGTTTTATACAAGGGCCTTTATACAAGAGAGAAGGTGAAGTGATAACAGAGAATATAAAAATTTTACATAGACAGAGAGGACACATTTTGTCTTTGAGTTGTGAGAAGCAAACATACAGTTATGTAGAGGAGCATTAGTGAGAGAGAACTGAAGTCTAGAAGACCAGGTGGTAGGTTGCTTTGAGTTGGGAATAAGAGCAGGAAAGAGCAAAATTTCTTTTAATGATTCTTGCTTTCTTTACTGTTCTTTTTCTCTGAAAGAGATATCTTGGCAAGGTGTGACGCTCTGAGGTTTGTTTGAATGTGTGTTGTAGGAAAGATGCACTGTTCCTCAAGATTGATTCCTAGTGAGGCTGGATTAATGAGAACATGGCCAGTGCAGTAGTATAGGGCCTTGTGCTCAAAAAAGACCATATGTGTTGCTGATTACAGTGCTGAAATATTTAATTCTATCTTTGAATTTATATTCTGTAGCTGCTATGAGACCAGGTTAGTGGGACTTTGGGCTGGACACAGTAGGGCTCATGGGGTGGTAGATTGCCAGCAGATGGCAACTGTAGGAGGATGTCCCAGAAAGTGTGATGAGGTCTTTTAGAGAATAACATGACAGAGTCTAACCTCATGTCTACCTCTGAGCTTTTCCTGGTGCAAAGTAAGAAACATCATACGAGTTTTCTGTCTGCCTGGAGTTCAGTTAACTGGAAGGAGAGATACCTAAATGGGCTTCCTGCACAGCAGCTTGTGGGAGGGGAACCCAGCAGAGCTGGGCCAAAACCACATGCTGCCTGTCACAGGGATGGGCTTCTAGAACCTGGAAATGAAGAGTGGGAGTAGAGAACAATACATTTGCTTGGTCCTGCCAAAGATTCATGTAATTTGACTTCTAGCTTGACCAGTTTGTGTTTGACGATAGGCTCTTTCCATTTCCAGCCTTCATCAGTCTAGCTTGTGTTTCTCTCCCGGTAAGCTCAGAGGACATTCAAAAATAAGCAGTCAGTATAAACTGGGTAATTCAGATGAATTCTCTACTAGTCACATACTTTATTTGCACTTATAAATGAGTGCAAAAAATAGATGTTATCCTTTATGTTAATAACTTGTTTCATTTTTTTCTTTATGTCTGATTATATTAGATAGAAAAGTTTTAAAATGTCAAGTGGAGAGATCATTAGAAGAAAAAAAATCTTTATACTGTAACACCTCTAATGACACCTTTACTCTTCCTTTTGGAAAGAAGCCTTGGGCTTTCATTTTGTTCTGGGTTGAATTATATAGCTAATAGTGTAGCTTTTCCCTTCTTTGATGAGAGAAATTTGTAAGACATAAAATGTGGGAGCACTGGATGAAGCTGATTCATGCTTAATATGAAAATGGAGTCTACATGCTTCACTTCTTAAGTTGATGGAAGTACTTTGGGTAGATAAAGTGTTGCAAAGCACAGATTCCCTCTTGAAATCTGAAAGAGTTAAATGTATTGGCCAGCTTGTCACTGCAATCAACACATAACTTAAAGGAAAGGAGGCTTAATTTTACTCACAGTTTCAGAAGTTCCAGTCCATGGTCAGCTGGCTACAGGGCAGAAATATCATAGTAGAAGAATGGCAGAGCACAGTTGCTTAGTTCATGGTGGCTGGGAAATGGGGCATGGAAAAAGCACTAGAGAGGAGGGAGCTAGGAACCAGAGAGAGTATTCAAGATCACAACTATACAACCTATCGATATACACCCAAATGTGTGCATTATTAGTCTCCTATATGAGTCTCAAACCAATCAATTTGATATTTAACCTTAACTATCATATTCCACCCCTTGTCAACTTGACATTCAATCACACTTCCATAAACCATACTTAATCTCCAAATAAACACAAGTCCATAATTCTTCCTAACATGATATAACTATCCTACTGCAACTAATGCAATAATCCATTCCCCAAAGTCTCAACTTCTTTAGTATTGCTCAAATAATACAAGTTAAAGGTCTCTTCCAAGACTCAAGAAAACTCTTAGCTGTGAACATTTGTAAAATTAAAAAAAAGTTAACCCCAAATACAGTGGCACAAGGTAAACATTCTTCTTCTAAAAGGGAAGAATAGGAGGCCAGAAAAGCACTGTACCAGAGAAAAACTGAAACCTAGCAGAACATGCATTAAATCTTATAATGCTATACCCAACATCCAGGACACATAGTCATTAAGATGTGCTTCCTAGAGGGTGTAGACAGCTTTATTCACCCCTATGAGTGTTGGGTTCAGCTCACACAGCCACTCTCTTAAGCTATCTGTGGTCTTATGCACTGTCCTTTCAGGAGCTCTTTGGTTGGCCTCACAGTTCTTCCCTTGAGTTATGGGTGGAAGCCTCTATGACCCTACTATTATTATATTCTGCATGCTTGTAAAATCAGCATACTGTGAATGATGCCAAATTCTGCCATAGCTTGAACAGTAGCCTGACCTCCCTTAGAGTATAGCTGCTGAGGCCTCTGAACACTTGGGTAGTCAAACAGAGCAAAATGGCACCCAGAGAGTCATTCTTTAGGCAACCTTTCTGAAGGAGGAGCTCTCTTCTCAAATAAAAGGCTTATGCATTAGGACCTCAGAGCCTCTTTATTCTTGTCCACAAAGTATTTGGCATCTTTTCAGTGGTGGGATCTTAGTAGCAACTATACTGTTCTTAGCCCCAATTTTGTAGGCACTTCCTTTCTGCCCAGGCTGCAAATTTCTTCCATTTTTTTCTGCTTGGCTCTTTGCTCCTGATTCTTCTATAAAGCCAGTTAAAAACACTTAGCCATATCTATGCCACTACCTGAATGCTAGACTACCTTGACCTTTCCTTTACCAGGAAAAGTCTCAAGACATGGGTAAAAGGTAGTATTTTTTTTTTTAACAAAGTGTAACATGTTAGAGCTTCTAGCACAATTTCCAGTGAAGTCTTCATTCCCAACTGAAATGTTTTAAACCTGGCCTTTATTGTTCACATTCTCATTGACATTCTCCTCTTTGGAGCTACAACCAGAATCAACCATCCAACTCTGTGTATAGAATTCTAGGCATTCTCTAGCCCACATGTTCAAACCTTTCCCAACCCATCCTGTAAACCAGATCCAGTGATCTGTGAGCTGCGTGGTCAGATAAAGTTACAACAACTACTCCACTTTTCTAGCACATAATTTTATGTATTAGTTAGTTTTTAATTAGTTAGTTAGTTAGTTTTTAATTCCAGAGACTAAATATTTAACACATTACTTAAAGGAAGAAGAGTTTATTTTTGCTCATGGGTTCATAGGATTTAGTCCATGATTGGCTGACTACAATGTAGAAAATCATGACAAAAATGATTGGTGGAAGAAAGCTGCTTAGTTCATTGTGGCCAGGAAGGAGAACATCAGAGAAGAAATAAGATCATGTCTTCATGACCCACCCAGATACTTAAAAGTGGGTTTTAAAAATTTCCCAGGTGGCTCCCAAGCCAATGAAGTTGATAATTAGGTTTAACCATTACATCAGAAAATAGTCCAATTCCTGACTTTCTGCAGTATATTTATAGAGCTTCATATTTGTTGGGAAGTGAACCACTCCATCAACTGTTACACAAGATGTTTCTTGAGTATAAAAGTTATCCGAGGACTGGAGATTTAGCTCAGTGGTTTCGGCACCTGCCTAGCAAGCACAAGGTCCCTGGTTTCACCCCTGGTAACCATATACAATAATACTGGGCGTGGTGACTCATGCCCACCAACAATCAATACCACATACCACAATGCCAGACATGGTGGTTGTAACCCCAGCACTTGGGAGGCAGAGGCAGGAGGATTGCTGTGAGTTTGAGGGTCACCTGGGCTACATAGTGAGCTCAGGGCCAGTCTGAACTACAAAGTAATATCCTGTTCAAAAAAAAAATATTTCATAGTAAGTACTTAGAATTTTCCAAAGACTTTTGCTTCTTTATAGAAAATTGTACACTCTAAAATGGTGTTTGTAGGCTTGTTAGTATATATATTATACCTTCCATAAAGAACATGATTATTGAAAGTGGCAGGAACTCCAACACCAAAGACCATAGTCCTACAAACAAAGGAATTAGAAAAGAAAAGAAAAAGAAGTAAAAAATCAAAAAGAGCACAAAAGGAAATTTTCTTTCTCTGTTCAAAAATTATATGAGGAAGCATAAAAATAGTCCAGTGCTTCTAATTTTTTTGTAAAAAATCTTGATGAAAGAATAATTTTATAGAAAAGGGAAATATTAATAGGTAGGACATGTGTAGTAAATGACATGCAGTGAATGTTGAGAATAGTTCTGAAAGGAAATTTCCGAAGATTTTCATCTCCTATGTTAAGTATTTCTGTAAAAATAGAATTACAAAGAAAAATACTGTCAGCACAAGACCCAAATTAGACTGTACATGATGTCAGTTATGCAAGAAATTGATTGAAGGGATCTGAAAATGTCTGTCATTCAATTCAGACCTAAGAAAACTATAAGGCAAGGTTATTAGACAAAGGTATCTATATTAGTGAATTTAAAAAGTTGTGATATAGGAAGGCTAAAAAATAAAAAATAAAAACTTGTTACAATTGCATTTGTGATGTGAGCATATTATTCCCTTTATTAAAGTCTTTTTCTTGATTATTCAAACTTTCTCATAACTATTTTCATATGTTTTGAACACTGATTTTATTATTATATACTCAGATCAGGGATAAAGATGGAAATAGAAATAGGAAGGAGGAGTATTAACCGGGACAGAAAGCATTCCTTAAGGCAGGCCACATTGCACAGAAATATCTCAGAAGTGTCTTTATGAGGCACTCCTGGTCTTAATTTTAGCTGAAACCATGCATACCCTTTGATGTACTGGGTTTAGTAACATACACTTTCTTCTCTTCCAGACAGCCATGTGAACTTATTTATATCACAAGCTTCTGCCAGAGGCTAGGAAGGAGATGTGTACAGTAATCCTAAACATGGTCAAATAAGCAAGTGGTCCAATGGTTTTTATAAGTCAATAACACCTATCAAATGACATTAGAAATATTTTGTAAGGAATATTCACAGTTACTTCCAATTGACCTTCCAATCCACTTTCCATAAATGAAACTATACTTCATGGGATGGTCATTTAAACATTCATTCCAAATCATGCAGTAAGTAAAAATAGTTTCAACTGCTTAGAAAAGATGTTAAGTATTGATTTTTCTTTGATTTAGGAATGAAGGTGAGGGTCTTCTATTGCTCTTGAGTAAGTCAAGCTGTCTTTAAAAAAAAACAATTTAAATAAAGAACAATCTTTATCACTGTGGTGTTTTCCCCATACATAATACTGTGTTGTCTTTGCATGCATCACTATCTTATATAATTATAGAAAATTCTAAGAGAAGAAATTGAACATAGAATTACTAGTGAGCATGATGGTATAACACTGGGCTCCACCAAGTTTGTTTTGTTATACTGCAAGGCAAATATTAAGTATTAGAAAAAGCTTCTCTAGCTGGTAGATAAGCATAAAGTTATTTATTACCTGTTTAAGTTTTACATTAAAAAATAACTGATATACCATTTTGTTCTACATAGCATTTATAAATAGATTCACCTTTAATTTATAAAAAGAAATGGATTTTCAAAATACTAGTTCTATTTTTTAAAAAAGTTTTGTCATATTACTAATGCTTTGTTGCTAAATTCAAAGCTGCCACATAGTACCACAAAGCAGCTTGCTACTAAGCATATATATATATATATATATATATATTTTTTTTTTTTTTTTTTTTTTTTTGAGACAGGGTCTCGCTTTGTAGTTCAGGCTGGCCCTGAGCTCACTATGTAGCCCAGGCAAGCCACTGGGAACTCAGCAATCTTCCTGTCTCTGCCTCCTGAGTGCTGGGATTACAGGCATGAGCTACCACGCCTGGCACTGTGGTATGTGGTGTTGATTGCTGGTGGGCGTGAGGTACCACGCCCAGCATTCTATGTGGTTACTGGGATCGAACTCAGGACCTTGAGCTTGTGAGGCAGGCGCCGGAACCACTGAGCTAAATATCCGGCCCCTAAGCATATATTTTTGACCAAAAAGTGTATCCTTTTAATAAGTCATAGGTTACAAGTTCTTCAAATTTAGTTTGCACTCATATTTTATCCCCTGTAATATATTAGTCTGACAGCTTCTAGCTCCTCTCATTTGTTCTATGTATAGAAACAGCTATCAGGCTTTATTGAGAACAGAAGATACATTCAGCTTTGTTTTTCAAGAATGGAGCATCAGTGGCTTTTCCTCATTGTCTGAGAGCATCCCAACCTCTTGATTAAGATGAAAAATAGTTTTCATGAATATAGGACTATGTCTTGTTCCAGCACTGACTAACCAAGAGAGCTTGTTCAACTCATGTGTATATATGCATGCATACATTCTTTATGCATCTGTATAGATCAATAATAGAGACTTGCAGATTGTACTAATTTTAAAGGATTGGATAATTTTTAAGTATGAATGTAATCACCACGAGAATACAAACCTCTGAGGTCCAATTTAGTTCTATGCTATTTGGACCAAATTTCAAGGCACTGACAGCCAAAATCCTGTTTACCAAATCTTACACTGCTGTTCAGGTGTTGCAAACAAAATTCCATATTTTAAAAATGAATCACAGCACTCCCTTAGAGACCTAATATTTTCAAAAATTTGAGAACTAAAACTTTAAAATAATCAGATTGATATTTTCAAATATGTAGATATTTGACATTAAATAGCTAAAATGCCTGGGTAATGTTGAAGAGAACCCTTCCTCCTGTTGTTGGGCAGCAATGGTCTAAGACAGCTATGAAATCACCACGGGGCAGGGTTTTCCCAGAGTTTACAAGGGATCGGTGTGTGCTCAAAGGAATCAAGCAAAGTGCCTCATGAAAATTAGGCCTCACCCCTGAGAGGTATAAAGTAGATGCTCTTCACCTCTAAACTATGGAATTTTATATTTGGAAGAAGACATAAACTTATTACCTTTACATAGCAGTATTTTCTTGCGTTAGGTTCTATGAAATGGTAAATGTATAATATGTTTTTCTTGTTTAATCAAAGGACTCTTTTAACAGTTCAATTCCTCCCCTGTGTAGCTGTTTCATAAAACTTTCTGGGTATTTCTTCTTTGTTCTATCTTCTAAACTTAACCAGCCATATTCTGTTCCCTCAAGCGTCCATGTTAGGCTCTTATAAAGAAGTTGAGCTAATTATTTCTGATTATCTAATTCACATGATTGTGTTGATTTTTCCAGTTAAGATAGCAGCTAAAATTTAAAGATCATACCCTCTGCTTCAGCTTCCAGAGAATTTATATCGTGGAACTGAAAAAATGTAGATTTTTTTTTAGCTAAAATATTGGGTTAAATTCTGACTTTTCTACTTGGTTCTATGATCCAGGTTTGCAGATATGCAGCATTCTCATAAATAAAAAAGAGACAATTATGCTTCCTTCAAATGTGGGGACTTATTTTGGGGGCTGTTTCTTACAAGCCAAGGATTCTGCAGGTGCTTTGTATCCTTAGGTGGACCGTGGCGGATGTGTTTGGAGTACACGGCTTCACCTTGGTGGCCAAAGGCGACTGAGCAAAGAAGCCATACACTGCACCGTCCTGGGAATTGAGAATTGAGAACAGTGGTCATTGAGCTGGTCTTGCCACATGGCCACAGGGGAAATGAACTGTGGAAGCATAGGTCTGGTTGGGTTTCGTGATGCAACTAGGCAGAGGAAAGAAAAGCAAGAGATGCAAACTACTGCTCTCAGTCCCTTCTGGTCCAGCAGATCCAGTTTTCAGCCTTTCTAAAGGCTGCTTGTCTTTTAGTTTTCATGAAATGATCATGATGATAATGATAAAATATTTTTGCTTATAATTTGACAGAAGTTTCTCTTTTTTGCCTGTTTAAAGTGCTTGACAAGAACAAAATACTATGATAATCAAATGATATAACATCTGAAAGACTTTTTCAAACAGAACTATGTAAATATTTTCTATGATAATTATTAGGAAATATCCTAATCTAAGGAGGTAAACATTAGATATTTAGCATAGCAGTTGATTGCCAGGGAGTAACTAAGAGCCACCAGTAGAACTTCCTCATTATGACACGTAGGTAGATGTTACTGTTGTTCCTTCAGGTTAATTTTGTTTAGTGTTGATGTAAGAAGGAAAAGTAAACTTGGTCTAGACCTGGAGGAAAGTAGCACTGGGAAATTGAAGAATGCCTAATTTAACATTTGAACTCACATAATTCATGTCATCAGCAAATTTTTTTAAGTGATCACAAAAATCTAAAACCAGAACAACATGAAAGAATCAATAAAGGTCTTAAATCTTCATATATCAGAATCAATTAATAGGATTGAAGTTAGTGATTAACAAATGTTGCAGGGCAATAATTATTAAATATACTCCTTAGTTTGTTAATCTGTGAAATAAATACATGTCATGTCACCAGTTTCCAACCTGCATATCAAATATATCTCTCCTAAAGTCATGAGAGTAAGAGTAGACTTAAAGAAAAAGGCTCTTAAACCCATATTTATTTATTTTTTTCAGCCATTACCCATAGATGAAATAAATTGTTCTTTGTGTGTGTGAAGTAAACATTTATTATTTACATGAGTTATATAACTTAGTTTTCACAACCAGCCAAGATAATATCTTCATAATATAAAAAAGATGTCAGAACCTAGACTAAATTAAAAACTGGTTCAGTGCCAAACAACTAGTTAGTGGAAGAGCTGATTTACTTTATTAGGTTTGACTCCCAGCCTCTTCGGAATTCATACTGTATCACTAGCAGCATAAATATCAATAGGTCAAGTCATGATATTGCCATATCTATGGCAAGAACAGTTAGACAACTTTTTGTGATTTAATTTCATCATTTTAACTATTAGGTTATTTAAAAATACAGTAGAATGCTGGGCGTAGTGGCTCACACCTGTAATCCCAGCACTCAGGGGGCAGAGACAGGAGGATTGCTGAGTTCCAGGCTTGCCTGGGCTACATAATGAGCTCAGAGCCAGCCTGAACTGCAAAGCGAGACCCTATCAAAAAAAAAAAAAACAGTGGAATTTTTAATCATTTTAGCTATATGTAGTTTTTGTAATGCAGAGATTTAACTACTACCTTATGGGGGTGGTCTTATTCTAGGCTGCTTAAAAAATAGAATTGGCCACAAATATTAACTCCCATGGATTTATTGTAATGTATAAGTCAAAGTAGAAAGAATAGGGGGGAAAGTGAAGTAAGATTAGGAGAAAAAGCACAGAGCTGGTCCTCTGCCCACTCAGACTCTATGTGTGGATTTAACTGACTGGGGCAAAAAGCTCTCTTTGTAATGAACATGTAGAGACTTCTTTGTCAGTTTTTTTTTTTTTCAGTTTCTTTGAGACAGGTTCTCTCTTTGCAGTTCAGGCTGGCCCTGAACTCACTATGTAGCCCAGGGAAGCCTTGAACCCAGCAATCCTCCTGCCTCTGCCCCCTGAGTGCTGGGATTACAGGTGTGAGCCACCACACCCGTCACTGTAGTTTATGGTACAGGGGATCAAATCCTGGACCTTGCACTTACCAGGCAGATGCTGGAACCACTGAGCTAAATCTCTGGCCCTTGTCACTCTTAAACAATGCAGTATAACAATATAACATTTATAACATTATCAAATTATAGTATAGATAAAGTATACAAGATGGTGTGTGCTGATTATATATAAATGTTCTACTTTTTATAGGCAGAACTTAAGCAACACTAGATTTCAATATTTTCAGGGATCCTGGAATCAATCCCTGAGTATAGTATTCTAGGTTGTAAATATCTGGCCTGGTCACAGTTTGCATTACATACACACAAATACACATACACAGAGCAGGTCCATCAGGAATTTATTTTCTAACAAACCATCCCTAGAATCATCTCTCAGGGAAATAAAGGCAAAGCATTCAACTGCGGATTCCTTTCCATTTCTTGATTTTTCACTGTTGAACTGTTCTAGGTTATCTGCCCTCTGTGAATAGATCTCAATTTCATTACCTGAGTCTGGAAGTTGCAGGAGAAGCTAGAGTCCACCATGGGTTGAGTTGAACTGGCCCACGAGTGCTCTAGCTTCTGATAGAATAATTAGGCTGCATTTGTTGCTAAAGCTGGTTTTTAACCCATGGAATGCTGACACAACCCTCAGAATTAATGTATGTGGCGCTGGAGATTTAGCTCAGTGGTTCTAGTGCCTGCCTAGCAAGTACAAGGTCCTGAGTTTGATCTCCGGTAGTCACATACAACAGTACCGGGCATGGTGACTCACACCCACCAGCAATTAGTACCACATACCACAATGCGGGGCATGGTGGTTTTAATCCCAGCACTTGGGAGACAGAGGCAGGAGGATTGCTGAGTTCAAGGCTTGCCTGGGCTACATAGTGAGCTCGGGGCCAGCCTCAACTACAAAGGAAGAACCTGTCTCAAAAACAAACAAACAAAAAAACAATTCATGTATGTGATGATGCTCAGTGCTGCACTGAGTAGGCCTTTGAAGCCCAGGAGGAAGGATGAGCCAGCAAACTCGGACACAACAGGAAACGAGCTCTGGAACCAGAGCACCTCAATTTTTTTAAAGGTGTGAAGAATGCCTAACAATTGAAAATGCTGACCATTGAAGAAAAACATGACTTCTTTCTCTAGTGAATAGTTTGGCAAATAGTACCTTCTCTATGTCTTGCCTTCTGTTTTTGTCATTCTTAATGAAACTATATTGTACTAATATTAAATTTCTAGAAATAATATAAGGGTAAGAAACATCCTAAATAATAGTAAACAAAAACAGATCATCTGGCATTCAGAAAAGATGGGTTAAAAGTTTTATGTGCCAATGCTGGGCGTGGTGACTCATGCCCACTAGCCATTAATACCACATACCACAGTGCCAAGCATGGTGGCTCACACCTGTAATCCCAGCGCTCAGGAGGCAGAGGCAGGAGGATTGCTGAGTTCTAGGCTTGCCTGGGCTATGTAGTGAGCTGAGGGCCAGCCTGAACTACAAAGCAAGACCCTGTCTCAAAAAAAAAAAAAGTTTTATGTGGTATGAATGACCAGGGGTTATCTTGCTTCAAAACAAAACAAAACAAAACATGTGTGCTAGCTATGTGTGGTAAGACATACCTGTAATCCTAGCACTCAGGGTCTAGAGGCAAGAGGACTGCCATGAGGTCAGCCTTAATAAAGGTCAGTCAAAACTACATAGTGAGACCCTGTCTCAAAAAAAAAAAATTGCTATCTTTGAACCCTTCTGGTAATGGTGACTTTGTCTTTTTTCCTTTCATTGAAACTAGAGTACCTTTCATGACACAGTGCCCCAAACACTGCTGGATGGAATAGGTCTAGGGAAGTACTCAGTTCCCCAGACAGCATTTGACCACATTTCTATTGTTGTTGGAAGAGTCCCATTACTGGATTGGCCAGAACTGACCCTTCATAGTTGATACATTCTAAGCAGCCCAGGGCTCGAGATGTTAGGATGTCAGCCAATTTGAAAGAAATATAATCCTAGAACATAGTGTATTGTTAATTTTTTCTCCTTTAAATAGATTTTCAAGAAGAATCTATGCATGAAAAAGCTAAGGGGAAGAGAAGACAAGGGAAAAGAGTTTTCAAAATCTGTGGTTCTGATGCTGACATTAGTAGCCATTGTGACAGTTATCAACAACACTGTCCTTACTGCCCAGTTGAAAGTACTGACACAGTCTCTTTAGGTAGAAACCAAATGAGAGTGTGATGTGTTTTATCCGTGTGAGCAAAGAGCCAAATGTAAATATAACAGAGCTACACACTTTTGAAAAATTCTAGCCTGTTTTTTTTCTTTCATAAAATTCTTTTTCATACCTAAGACCTGATGCAGAACACAAACATAATGGGAAAGTTCCCCACACTAAGAAGTTCAGGGTACCTGGAAACCTTATTTACTTGGTACGTGCCTTTCAAAATTTTACTATTCTCTCACATTAAGACTGGCAAAAATTCAATAGCTAAAAGGGCTAAAATTCAATAATGAAAAGTGAAAATAGAATCACATAGAGAACAGGCAAGCTTGACCAGTTTGGAATTGGCCCAAATTTTCATCTTAATCTTTCAATATCTCAGATTTCAGCATTGAAGTTTAGAGCACAAACGCTTTTGAAAAATAAAATTAATTCCCAATATTCTGTGGTGCTATGAAAAGCTACAGTATAATTTTTAAAGTTTATAATAAATATTGGACAACATATTATGCCCTTATAACTTTTTCTTCATTGTTATACTACTTGAGGCTGTTTTATTTCCCCTGTATTAATTCATTTCTAAAAATATTAGAAACATGGAAATTTCCAGAATGTACACGTTGATAAAAACCTTAAAATATTAATGTCTGAGTGCAGTTTATTGATCAACTTCTGACAAAAATTAAGTCCTAAAACAGCATGGATCAAAGTCCTGAAGATTTTATGTTAACTGTTAAACCCTAAAAATTCATTTTTTAAAAATGCTTAGTGACAGGTCATTTTTTTAAATGCTTAGTGACAGGTCATTTTTTTAAATGCTTAGTGACAGGTCATTTTTTTAAATGACCAGTGACAAGCAATCTGAAAGATTAGAGAAGGGATAGGCCTCTGTCATTGCTCTTGAGTTAAGCAATACCAGGAAATAACCAGTGACAGAAGGAAAATCATGATGTTCTTCTTCCTTTCCTAAGGATTTCATATTTCCTCAAAACTCACTTTATAAAAAATCAGTGACACAGTTGGGTCATGTGCAATTTCTTTTACTTTACTGATAAGAAAACTGAAATTCCAAAGGAATACTTGATTTGCCTAAGGACACTAGAAATACATGGTGTACTCTAACTCAAACATGTCTGTGGTTACATTTTTCAGTATAGGAGGTCCATGGTCATGAATGTAGATGTTATTAAAGGCATAGAGGAAGAGATGATCATTTATACATCTATACATGTATAAGGGGAAGAGATGATACATTCATACAAAGTTGCTCACATAAAAAAGTATGGAATTATTTATGAGTCTTCCTAATGAATGGTCCCCTTTCCTTTGTATTTAGTTCATAACAATGATTTTAAACAGGATTGTCCAAAATTCAGCAAGAATATTTTAATACTTGATGGAAGTACCTCTCTAGCAAAGCATAAATCAGCATTGGCAACATATTGGCAGCAGTTCATCTTGCTTTTTATTGCCTGTATCTATACACTACAGATACTTACCAGTGAAGAGAGATGGAGATAAACAAGATACACCATTCTGAGCAGAGGGCCCATTGTTATCCATGTGTCCTGTTTGATAAATCTACAGTTGTCTTAGTTACTGTCCGTGTCTCAGAAACACAATACTCAACAATTGAAAAGAGGGGAGGTTTATTTTGGCTCACATTTTAAGTTCATGTTTAATTAGCTCAAAGCAGTAACAACCTGATGAAAGGGTCTGAGCAGAGAACACCTGCTCATCCTGTGGCAGTTAGGAAGCAGAAGCCAAGAGATGAATTGAAGAGTGAACTATATTCTCCCAGGTCATATTCTCTGGTGACCCACCTTTTTTCTACCAGCAAGCCAGCTGTAGCACCCCCTAGTCCAGTCACATGCCATATATATGAGAATTTGAGGGAACATTCCAAATCTGAACCATAACATTCTGCCTCTGGTCCCCAAAAGACTCAGGTTCAGCTTTTTGCACAAAATGGATTTAGTCCATCTCTGAGAGTTGTCAGTTTTATCAGTTCCAGTATTGTTGAAAAGTTCAAGTCCTAAATCTGCTCTGAGATACAAGGCAAACTCAACCCTGAGCCCCTATTAAAAAAAATCAAAATGGAGTACTATTCTGCCATAAAGAATGACAAGATTGATTCATTTATGTGCAAATGGATGCACCTGGAGGACACACTAAGGAGTGAAATCAATAGAGCACAGATAGGCAAATACCGGATCTTCTCATTGATATGAGCACTGGTAGATGCAAATGAGCTCTAGTCGTATGACAATCTTTTTAGAATGGGAAATTTCCAAAGGAAATTTGGAGTGGGGGTGTAATGAGGGGAAGGAATAAATATGATTCTGAAAGAAAATAAAAGAGCATGTATATAGGGGGTGGGGAGGTGTGGGTGGGGATATGGGTAAAAATGAGAATTGACTGTGTCATATATTGGTACAAATTCCCCAATGTTATGTGTGATTGTGAGATGTATGCAAATTATACCAATAAAGAATGCAATTAAAAAAATCAAGAAGAAAGTTGAACACTACCAAAATACAATAACAAAGGACAAACATCCCAACTCCAAAAGGCAGAAACAAAAAGAAATAAGGTCAAAGCAAGAACAAAACTAAGTAGAGAAAACTTTAAATCCTGTAGCTCCATATCCAGCAACAAGGGCAAACACTAGTGACTTGTGAGCTTCAAAGGGCTTTGTGTGGCTCCACCCTGATAGCATACCAGTTGCAGCCCTCATGGGCTCTCTTGGACTAGTTTTATCACTGTCTATAGCTTTTCTCAAATGTTACACTGTTCTAGTTTTTTTTTTTTATTTCTTAGGGTCTCTACTGTACCTGAATTTTACTCTCACAGTTTCACATACAGACCTCTTAGACTTTCTTTTGACATCTGGAAGGAAGCTTCCTTTATTTCACAATGCTTCCATCCTTCATAATTACAAACGCAGCACCATATGGATGATATAAAGGTCTGCTCCTAGCATCATGACTTCAGCAGCTTCTAAATGCCTAGATGGCAGAACTCTTAACAAATCCTTTCCTTATTGGCCTCAAATGAACTAGGCTCTCTTGGGCTATCTTCTCAAAGCAAATTCTTTTATTTTTGTACCTTTGAGCCTGCAGAGTGTGAAGTCTTATTAATTCCTGAGGTGTCCTCAAGGCATTTTTTGAATGTCCCAATGAAAAGTATTTGGATTCTTTTTAATGCTAATCTTCTCTGCAATAAAGCTCTCCTCAGGGCACACTTTTACAAATCCCAGCTTTATATGACTTTCTTTCTGGAGAAACTGAAAACTTTTCAAAAGGGCTTATTACTCTTGATTTTTAATAATACATATGCCCAAAAGCAGCCAGCAGTACTCATGCCACAGCCTGCACATTGGGCTGCCTTTTAATTCCCTCAGACAGGTAATTAGTTGGCTACTTTCATCCTAAGTCTTCTGGGAAGAGAATGGGCAAAATGTGCACAATTTTTTCATGTCCAAGAATAGCACACATACCCTCTGGTCCAACTGCCAATGGAATCTTGTTCCCAATTGAAACGTCCTAAGCCTAGTCTTTACTATGTATATTCCTAAGAGTGTTCTGATCTTCTGAGTTCCAATCAGAGTTTCCTATCAGGCTCAATGTATAGCATTCTCTGGCAGATCTATCTGGCATCTCTAAACCTTCCCAAACTGTTCTTGTGAACTTGTTGCAAAGGTTTCTAAACCATATAGTCAGATATAGTCACAGCAATTGTAACAAACATTATCAAAAATGACCCTTCTTCTCTGTTACTAGTATCTGTCTATTTTTTCATTGCTAAAACATAACATTCAACACCTAAAATCTGAAGGAGGAGAGTTTTGTTTTGGCTCACAGTTTAAGCCCATGGTTTGATAGCTCCAAAGCAGAAACTGCATGGTGGAAGAGTCTGGGTGGAGGACAGTTGCTCATCTCCTGAGCGTTAGAAGATAGAGCATGAAGAGATGAGCTGGAGAGGAAAATGAACCCTTCCAGGTCATGGCCTCAGTGACCTCCTCTTCCTACCAGGCCCTACCTTTTAAAAGCAAGTCAGCTATAGTGTTTCCATGATTCAGTCACCTTCAGGTGAAACTTCTGAGGAACATTTCAGATCCAAACTACAACAGAAATGATTGGTGCTTTGACCATGAAAGTTGTTTTCATATAATAGAATTAAATAGTAGAGGAATTGTGCATAGGTATGAGCAGTAATACTTCTTCCACAAGATGTAGGCCTCATAGTACCTCCAGTTGTTTACTTAAATGTTACTTTTAAAATAGATGAAAAAAGACTGAGGAAAAAAAATCTCACCAGTTAAGTCAATCTTGTTATACAAGGAAAATGAGGAAAAATAAATAGTAATGCTTCCAAGATCAGGAAAACTCACAGTATACATGTAATATTCTAAAAGCTTTAATAAATTCTAATGTACTTGAGTCCTATATAATTAAATGAGGTTGTTTTTGTATTTCAGAGATACAACTGAAATATTTTTAATGAAATATTACAATTTGATACAAAATATATCATTTTAAAGAATGCATCAATTATAAATATTGTATTTTTAGATAAAACTTTAATAGTAATGTGAAAGGAAAAATAAGATTTATCCAAATGATTACAAAACACATATAAAGTATTTTATTTTGCAAATGTGCATTAAAAATAGAAGACCAATAAAAATGTTCTTTTATATATTATTAGCTCAAGTAGCTTTGAAATGCTGAAAAGTTAGAAAAATAGTGATATATAATATACAAATATTTCCTGACTATCACATTGGAATTGTGGTAAGCCTGAAAAATAATTTTAAAAATATGAATTTGATATCTATGTGCTTGTAACTAACAAGATCTTATCCACAATATCAGACCCAAAGTAGGTAGCTACATGTTCATTTTCTTTTTGAGCAAAAGGTCCAGTTTTCCCAGCTTCTAAATGCTAGCTGAGTGGATAAATTAAGGCCCACCATTGACCTTCACTCTCCTCCATGTTGCACCATTTTGTTACTTCACTTCCTGCCGCAGCTTGTCCTTCTGTGGTGATGTTACAAGCCTGAAGCACCATGGGAACCATTGCTTCCTCAAGCATTCCAGACCAGCAAGGGCATCACTTACGAGGGCAAGTTCTCTTTCCTCCTGTCCTGGTGAATTATTAATACACCAATTTCCTATTTAATGGTGTCATAGTTTGGAGAAAGAAATTATAGTCACTTCAGATTTAAGGTCGACAGCAGTCTAACTCACACTGAAACTGTTTTCCCTAAATTATATTCATACAGCCAGAGTAATTGTTTCCGGAAAACTTCCAGCATCAGCTGAGTGGAAATTAGCTTTTACTTGGAATGCTTAGTCATGTAGTTTGGTCTGAGTCACAAGCCTAGACTTCTCCCTTCCTTCCTCAGCTTAGTACTATTTTAGATGTCTCACTGCTACTCTTTTCCCTACTAATTCTCGTGATCTGGATATTCCCTGATGGATCTCCATAATTTCAGGAGCTAGATTTGAAGACTTCACCTAGAGGCCCTTGTATTTGTTATGGAATTAATTAGAGCTACCATATTACCAAGATTAACTTCTCAAACCATTTCTCTTATAAGATATAGCATTTCTGATGAAGTCTCAAAATATTCAGTAAGAGCTAATATTAATGTCACCCTCTATAAGACAGGGAAGTACAAGTTTTATCTTTTAAAACTATATGTTGCTTGGGGCCAGAGGGTTAGCTCAGTGGTTCCAGTGCCTGCTTCACAAGCGCAAGGTCCTGAGTTCGATCCCCAGTAACCACATATAATACTGGGCGTGGAGACACGCCCACCAACAATCAACACCGCATACCACAATGCCGGACGTGGTGGCTCACGCCTGTAATCCCAGCACTCGGGAGGCAGAGACAGGAGGATTGCTGAGTTCGCGGCGGCTTGCCTGGGCACCATAGTGAGCTCAGGGCCAGCCTGAACGACAACGCGAGACCCTGTCTCAAAAAGCAAAAAAAAAAAAAAACAAAAAAAAACAAAAAAACTATATGTTGCTTGATAATACAAAGAGAAATAATTTCATTAAACATTTGGCAAATGATTTGAGTAAACATTTCTCCAAAGACAATGTACCACTAAGTAGATGAAAAGGGGTGCTGTACATCATTAGACAAAAGGGACAGTAAAACCAAAATAACAATACAACTTATCATCAAGATGGCTATATAAAATCACAGACAGTAATAAGTATTGGAAAGGATATGAGAAACCAGGAACTCCACACACTTTCAGTTTTGTAAAACATTGTAAATGTTGGAACCAGAAGAAATCTAGAACAGCAAAACCAACTCAGCAGCAAAAGCAAGATAGAGGGCAGCACAATCCCCGACTTGAAATTATAAAGACAGTGTGATAAAAACAGAATGGTCCTAGCAGGAAAAAAAAAAAGTCTACCTGAGAATCAGAGGAACAGTTTAGAAGAGGTAGAAACAACACTAAAGTCATTCAGCTATCTTATTTTTGACAAAAGGGCCAAATGTTCACTGGAGGAACGACTTCCTCTTTACTAAGTGGTGCTGGAAAAACTGGCTTTCTATATGCAAAAGATTACAAATATCTTTTCTCTCGTATAAGAAACAGAAGATGTAAATGAGCTCTAGAATATATGGTAGATATTGTGAAATAGAAAATATTCAAAGGGAAATGGGGTGTAAGTAACAAGGAGAAGAATAAATATGATGGCAATATAAAAAGGGAAACAAAGCTTATGCATATAAGGGCAGGGGATTGTAGGGTGGGTGGAGGAATGGGGAAAAGTGAGAATCAAATTGTATCCTATGCTGGTACAAATTCTCAGTATTGTGTGTGCTCATGATGTGTGTGTGTGTGTGTGTGTGTGTGTGTGTGTGTATACACACATACTGTACCAATACAGATTCAAATTAAAAAAAATAGACCTATGTGTGTCACCAAAACTGAAAGGGAAAATAAAGACCAAAACGTATGATAGATAATTTGAAATAGGAAGCAACTATTCAAAAGGAAAGGGAAACTATGGAAGGGGGGAGGAAAGGAAAAAAATCAAGAAAAGAAGGAAAGTGTGGAAGCAAAGCTTTTGTAAATAAGGGGGAGGGGAAGCCCAGGAGAGGGAAGGAAGATGAAAGAAAAAGAATCAAGCTGTATCATGTGCAGGTACAAACTCCCTTTGGTGAATGTGATACTTGTATATTTAAATTGTACCAATAAAATTAATTTTTAAAGTGTTGTGCATGTCCTAGCCACTTCACCAATAGCTTAGCAGTTTCTTTAGCTCAGCGGTTCTGGCATCTGCCTGGCAAGCACAAGGTCCTGAGTTTGATCCTTGTACCACGTATCACAGTTCTAGGTGTGGTGGCTCATGTCTGTAATCCCAGCACTTTGGAGGCAGAGCCAGAAGGATTGCTGAGCTTGGGGCTAGACTGGGCAACATAAAGACCTCAGGGCCAACCTGAACTACACAGTGAGACCCTGTCTCAAAAAAAAAAAAGTTGATTGTTGGGTTATTATATGACCTGCAATTCTGTAACTAGGTATATACTCAAGGGAAGTGAATATATGTCAACACAAAAGCACCTATGCAAATGTTCAGTTTGGTTACTTGTGGCAACTGAAAACTAGAAATGATCTAAATATCCATTAACTGATGAATGGGTAAATAAATGTAGTATGTGTGTACAACAGAATATCATTTAGACATGAACATATAAAGTGCTGATTAAAGACACAAAATGGGAAAGCCTTGTGCAAAATGAAAGAAGATGGACACATCCCATGCTATTTCATTTCTATGAAATATCCAGAATAGGCAAATATCTGGAGGGAAAGTGGATTTGTCATTTCCATTGACTGGGAAAGGGGGAATTGAAAGAGAGTGCTGATAAGCATGGATTTTTGGTGGGAAGGAGTTGATGGAAAAGTTCTGGAAATAGATAACAGTGATAGCTCTTCAACTCTGTAAATATACTGAAATATATTGAAACCACTGAACTATACATTTTAATAAGATGATTTTTATGATTATATAAATTATATCTGAATTTTAAAATATATTCTATTGCTTCAAGTCATCAAAATTTGGTGAAATTGCTTCAAGTCATCAAAATCAGCTCAAAACTGATAATTTCTGCTAACAAATGTTGTGAGGTAATGTCACATCTAGCAAAAGAGAAAGAAATGTTTCACATAAGTAAATTTTTGGGCTTAGAGGGTTTTCCCTTACCCTTCCCACCACACAGCCACACACACATACACTCCATGCACATGTCGTATTATATTTTAGCACATTTTCAATGCAATCACTACCTTTCATATTGATCTTGTTTCTTTTGTAAGAAAACTTAGAAAAGTCATTAATGATTTCAATTAAGTCATGACATTCTTGTGACTTAAGATGTGATGTTCATAAAAGTTGATTTTAGCATATCTTAAAATATGGGACCAAAAAAAGGCCGCTGTTGTGTTACAATCCTTTCTCTGAAGCAATTTACAAACTGGCAGCTCCAGTGCAACATCTGGACTGTAAAGGCATTTGCTTTGGATATCAAAATTTTTGCAAACCAAAAGCTTTACAAAAATTCTTAATTTATGGTTCCTTGAAAAAAATTGCAAGACTTGGCAACTGAAGTATATTTTCCTCCAAGAAAACAATAAGCTAGAGATAAAATCTTGCAGTTCCTTTGCGATGGAACATTCAATCTCTACCACAGTTTTGCTGTTCCTTTGTGCCACACATTCAGCTCCACGTCATTGACAACAGTCCATCATTAATTAGACACTTACATTTATGCTCCTTTTTATTTTTAATTTTCTTTCCCTCCTGCCCTCTTTCGGTTTTATTCACTTCCTTTCCTGGGTTTCTTCCCATCACCGTTTCTCTTTGTCCGCCTCTCCCTTGTTATGGACACAAACTTTGGTTTATCACCAAGTTAGCTTGAATTCAGAGAAGGGTTGTGATTAGATTCCTTAGTACTTTTGCTTTTTAGTCAGTTTAGTTGACTTGGATAATGAGGGCATACAAAAGCTCTACAGAACAGTGTTTCCATGCAGATGGAGGGTATCATGGATCAAGGAGATTCCCCTATTCTCTCTTATAATGAAATACTTATGCCTTTTATTATAATGATAGCTATAAAAGCATCTCCATTTCCTCTCCTACTTTAACTAAATCAACTTCAGTAATGACTTTGTCACAAGACTGTATTCAAACACAAATTAAAGGGATTCAGAGGTTGGAGTGACCAGTGGGTTTATGAATATTGAGAAGCTTTCATGGGGTAGTTAGAGTGCTTTTTTTTTTTGAGACAGCGTCTCGCTTTGTAGTTCAGGCTGGCCCTCAGCTCACTATGTAGCCCAGGCAAGCCTTGAACTCAGCAGTCCTCCTGCCTCTGTCTCCCGAGTGCTGGGATTACAGGCATGAGCTACCATGCCTGGCAAGATTGCCTTTTTAAAATGCATTTTCACCTTGTCTACTGCAAAAAAGAGAAAGGACACCTAAAATTGAATTTAGTGTGGTTACATATTCAGTTCTTCTGGAAGGAGATTCAGGGTTGGTATGTAGGATGGTACAAATTCTCAGTGTTGAAAGTGATTGTGATGTATTTCTAAAATGTACCAATAAACTCAACAAAGGAAAAAATAATTTCAATAAAAGAAGCCCAATAAAAAAATAAGATGTAAAATGTTTACTGAGGATTATGCCATAAAAGGGGGAGGTGAAACTATTAGCAGGCATAAGGGTAGCCATGACCAGCTCCACCAAGGCTTACACATACAGCAGGGATTAGGGTGAATGGACTATGTTTTGTTTTCAGTGGGTTGATGATTGGCCTCTCTCTGTCTCTGTCTCTCTCTTTGTCTCTCCCTCTGTCTCTGTCTCTGTTTCTCTCTTTGTCTTTTCCTCTGTTTCTCTCTCTGTCTCTCTCTCCTTCTGTCTCCCTTTTTTCTTGTCATTTTTATTCTGGGAGTGGAAAGTACAAACCAGTGTGGACTAGAATGCCAACAACATATACGTCAACTCTTTTGAAATCATAATCGGCCTGTCCAGGAATCCTCTTACTTAAAATACCAACACCCTTATTAAGACTGGAAAGAAAAGCAAAATAAAGCCAATAAAATGTGCTCTGGGAACATCCTTGATCTCAGGAAGCATGAGCTCTTCAGGATGTGTCTCAATCCTAAGACATCTGCTTTCTGTCTTGAGGAACTGAGACCTTGCGAGACTGAGTGATACTGTGAAAGGTGACAGATTTCTCAGTCTGGCCTGGGCTGACTGATACACCGACACTTCTGTGTGGACTGAGTAAGCATGGCTTATGTCTTTGATCTTTTTAATACTTTCCCTTTTCTCATTTGCTGGAATTCCCCTGATATTTCCTAATAATTTTGTTACATTTGAAAGATTCAAACATTCAGAAATTTTGTATGATCATGATGTGTATATATATAATGTACCAATAAAGATTCAAAATTTTTTTAAAAATGTAATACACTATATTAATAGACTCAACTTTTTAAAAATTTGAATCTTTATTGGTACATTTTTATATATATACATCATGATAGGACACAATATTGAGAATTTCTATCAGCATATGACAAAATTTAATTCTTTTTTCCATTCCCCCATATACCCTATAGTCCCCTGCCCCTATATACATAAGCTTTGTTTCCCTATTTTTATTACCATCATATTTATTCTTCCCCCTATTACTTACCCCTATACTCCATTTCCCTTTCAATATTTTC
Source organism: Thryonomys swinderianus (assembly GCA_004025085.1). Taxonomy (NCBI): domain Eukaryota; kingdom Metazoa; phylum Chordata; class Mammalia; order Rodentia; family Thryonomyidae; genus Thryonomys; species Thryonomys swinderianus. The sequence goes on along the minus strand of PVIC010001340.1, from coordinate 69,306 downwards.
TATTTGATAATATCTGCCATATATTCTAGAGCTCATTTACATCTTCATTTTCGCACACCAGAGAAAAGATATGATATTTACAGATCTGTGACCTACTTATTTCACTTATGAGTATGTCCTGAAGGTACATCTATTTGAGTATAAATGACTCAAATTTGTCATTCTTTATGGCAGACTAATACTCCATTTATAGAAAAAACACATCTTCTTTATCCAGTCTCCAATTGATGGGCATTTAGGCTGTTCCAAGATTTAGCTATCACAAACTGAGCTGCTATAAACATGGGTACACAGATGTTGCTGTGATATGAATCTTGTAATTCTTTCATGTAAATCCCTAGCAGGGGAATAGCAGGGTCAAATGGAACCACTAATCCAAGGTTTTTGAGGAATCTCCACACTGATCTCCATAGTAGTTGTTCCAGTCTACATTCCCACCAACAGTTGAGAAGTGTTCCTTTCTATCCACAACTTCCCCAGCATTGTTGCTGATTAATTTTGAGATAGCAGCCATCCTTTGTGGAGTGAGATAGAATCTCAGTGTTGTTTTCATCTGCATCTCTTGAATGAAATTGAAAGGGAAGCATAACTCCCAAATTCATTCCTGGAAGCAAACATTACATTGATTCCAAAAGAGAAAAAGATCCAACCAAAAAAGAGAACTACAGATCAATCTCCCTAATGAACATTGTGCAAAAATCCTCAATAAGATACTAGCAAATAGAATACAGATAATCATCAAGAAGATCATACAACCTGACCAAGCTGGATTCATCCCTGGGATGCAAGGATGGTTCAACATACACAAATCAATAAACACAATACACTATATTAACAGACTCAAGGATAAAAACCATATGGTCATCTCAATGGATGCAGAAAAAGCATTTGACAAAGTTCAACACATATACATGATCAAGAATTGGTATAGATGGACTTCATCTCAACCTAATAAAAGCTATTTATGAGAAACCAACAACCAGCATCACCCTACATGGTCAAAAACTGAAACCTTTCACGCTAAGATCAAGAACAAGACAAGGATGTCCACTATCACCACTCCTGTTCAATATAGAGCTGGAAACATTAGCCATGACAATTAGACAAGAGAAAGAAATAAAAGGAATAAACATAGGAAAGGAAGAAGTTAAATTATTATTTGCTGATGACACGGTACTCTACATAGAAGACCCTAGAAACACAACCAAATGACTGTTAGACTTCATTGCAAATTTAGCAACATTCCTGGATATAAGTGTGTATTTTATGTATCTTCATTTTTTAGTTCAAGTGTTTTGGATATTTCTGAGGAGATAATCTTCAACAAGACAAAGTCTATTTCTGCAGTTTATATCTACTATTTTTTCTGCATCTCTATTACCGCTATAATATTATCAAATATTTTAAAATTAAAAAGCAATAAATCAATTTGGAGTATGAATTCATCTTTGTATTGCAACACTTATAAATATTCACAAAAACACTTCAAAAGTTTTATTAATGATAAAACTTCTATTTAGTTATATCTAAAGATGTGTACATTGTAATGCATTTATAGGTGTTATATACATAATATGCAGGAATATATATATATATATATATATATATATAGAGAGAGAGAGAGAGAGAGAGAGAGAGAGAGAAAGTAGAGGAAGAAAAGAAAGCATCTAAATTCAAAGGGAATATGGTGGGGAAATATAATGAGGGGAAAGAATATATATGATTTGGAAAGAAAAAGAAATAGCATGTATATAAGGGGTGGGGGGTTAGGGGTGGGTAAGGATATGGGCAAAAATGAGAATTAAATTCTGTCATATACTGTACAAATTCCTCAATGTTGAGTGTGATGGGGAACTGTATATAAAAGGTACCAATAAACAATTCAATTAAAATAAATTTTAAAAAGGCGTATCATTTATATTACATCTGCCAAATTAGAATAACCTATTTCCCATTAAGAGCTGCAGTACTATATCTGAGTCTTTCTTTCTTCACATGCAGGAAAATGCTGGAAAAATCTGAGGAAATATGGTCCTACTCTCCATAGTTACTATTTGTGAAGGGAAGAGAAAGAAAAGAGAAAAAAATGTACTGATGATCACAACTTCTTCTACCAAATCACTGAGAAACTATTTCATTTCCAGGAATACTGACACAAAAAGAGAATAAACTCATATACTGCTGATGACTCAGAGTTGGCAAGGAACCCAACAAAGGCTTTTTGTGAAAGAGAATCATGTGGTAATGTCATGTTAGGTGGCAAATCATTTAATTGCCTTTTGGATGTCAGGTATAAAATACATATTTCATATTATATAACATTTGAGTTTTCTTTTGCATAAAAGCTGAATGTTTTTCTCTGTTTTGAGTACTAGAAAAGAATGTTAAAAAGAAGAAACACTTTTAGGCACTTTGTTGATACCTAAATTTCTTATTTTATATCCATCTCCTCATTACTTTTTAAACTCTTCTTCAAAAAATACTTCAAATGAAATTCATAGTATTATTTTTTGATGTACTTTCTGAAGACCAATCCCAACTTCAGCTTGTGTCAGAGGTGTAAGAAGTTTAGTGAAATTAAAATGTTTCACGTTAAGCCCAGCTGTGGCCTATGAAGTTTGCCTGTGAACAGTTTGGCATAAAGCTCATGGCCTGGAGAGCAGAGCCCAGTCTAGATTCAGTGTCTGCTCACCCCTCAGCTGCAGACCTTGTGTCAGTGCGACTTACCCAGCAATTCATGAGTGTTGGCTTCTATTTTCCTTTAAGGAGCTCTCACTAAAGTTGAAGAGCAGCATAGATCAGAAGCAGCTAGGAAATAATTTTGTATGTATCTAAATGAGAGACAATGTGATATGAATTTAGAATAGAAATTTTAAGTGCTCGCTTCGGCAGCACATATACTAGAAATTTTAAGATTAAAAATATACATAGAGGAAAGGAAGGGTGAATTTCTATCCTAAGTATGAATTCTTGATTTTATTTTATAGCATGTTAATCTATGCGGGTCTTAACACACCATTGGTGCTGTCATGTGGATGTGATTTATTTCTCAGAAGTTCATATGCTGGAGTCTTACTCCCCAATGCCATGGTGCTATGGTGGTGGAATCTCTAAGAGACAGAACCTTGGGTAGGTAATAGGTAAAAGTAGAGACATCCTTGAAGGGAATAATGCTGGCTTCATATGGTGAGTTAGTTCTCAAGAGAGTAGGAGTTATAAAGGAAGACTATTCATGTACTTGCTGCCTTCTGCAGGTGATTTGTGTGTCACTTCCCTGACATCTGGGATAAAGTCAGACCCCCATTAGGATGCCAACAACATACTGTTTTGAGTTATGCAGTTGCCCCAATTGTACAACAAATAAATCTCTTCTTTATACATTAAATAGTGTCAGGCATTTTGTTACAGCAAAACAAAACAGACTGAGTATGTTTTATTTTGGAGCAGTGGTACAACATCCTCTTTCTAAAGTCCCTCATTTCCAGTTCTGTTGTGTGCACACAGGGAAGACAGGACTTTTCAAATGACTGGTAAGGACCTCTCACTATGTTTTGAGGTGGAGATTCAATTCAGTTCTGATTTACTGTAAAAAAAAATCAAGAACTGTGTGAGATACTATTTAACAAAGGTCTGCTCAAATGATCTCCAAATATCCTTATGAAAAAGGTACTTTTCAAGTCATGCTCATCTTACAGAGGAGAAAACTGGAGCTTGAAAGTTCATTAACTTGTCTAAAGCCATTAGCTGATAAGTAGCAAAGTAAATTCAGATTGAAGCAGTGTCCGGAAATAGTTGCATAGAGAGAGGTTGTGCTGCCTAGGATGGTCTTTCAGTTTATCACCCTCCAACATATCTGAATACATTAACCTATTTAAGTACCACTCAGAAATATACAGTCCATTGCAAATATTAACACTGGCCATGCTGCCTGGTGTTACCTCATTCCTTAAGGCTTATATTTTACAGCAGCCTGACAGTCTCAGTGAGCCTCTCCATGAACAGTCCTAGACAGAAAAAAAAAAAAGTTAGGTCTTTGTTAAAATACTGCTGTTATGAATAGAATGAAAACAGCAATGTAAACCAATTGTGCGCTTGTTATTTCTTGATGTAGACAGATACTAAATTGTTTAGTATGGTATACACTGTAAAATAGGGCAACATACAAATTACAGATGTATATAGAGCATTTGGGAGATGATATTTTCCTGCACATGCTAATGAAACCCACAATACCAACCTAAATGTTTTTTAGAAGTCCTTAAAAATCTTTCCTGATCCTATTCATTGATTGTTAACTTTTTCCTTAAGGTTAGCTTATGTCTTTTTACATGTTTTTCATTTGTGTGCTAGTACAAGGCACAGGTATAGAAGAAGAGGTAGTAATGAGTTACTGGACCTATAGCCTGGGGCCCTCCATAAGAACCACACAGTATGGAAAGGAGGAGGGTTTGAGGTGGAGACTCTGGGCATGAACCCACAAATTTCTTGTGTTATGTAAGGCAGGAGGAGAAGACCTCACAAATGACTGATGTTGGACTCCACATCAAGATTTTGCAGATGTAGGTTCTGGTCAGTTCTAATTAAATTTGAGAAAATAAAGAAAACAAAGGAATGTGAAATTGTCTTTACCCTGAATGTCATAGGAAGGGAGGCCATGTAGCTTACTGCCCCATCTGAGATATTCTTGAGGGGAAAAGGGACTTCTATTACTACAGAGTTGAGCCTTGTCAGTCCAGGCAAGTTGGGATATATGATTCAAAACTAGTATCTTTGTGGTTGTTTTGTTTGGATTTCGGGCTTGGCCATGTGTCCACTCCTCTCTACAGAATATAGTACCTACTTTATTATTTTCATTGTATGATTTATAAAATAAGTCCATGAGCATCAACCTCCACATGGCATACTTGAATAGCCATATCATTTTTTCTGGGTTACTATTAAAATTTCTATCTGAAATTTAGCAAAATTCTCTTGATTGCATCCATGTGTATTTTAGTCATTTTAGGAATTGAGTTATCTAAGATTTGGGACATAAAGTTAAGGATAAAAAGAAAATCTAAGCAGAGAAGGCAAGAGTAGTGTACAGCTCTCCCAAACAAATTCTCCATTATGTGTTAATTAACTAAACACAACGCATCTGGGTCTTCCAAGCTCTGGATGATGAGTTATTAATTATGACCCTGCCTCTGTGTTCTCCATAGCTCTCTATCCTCTTATTATATTCACTTTAATCTGCTTTCTTTCCATCAAAATATCCTCCTTGGAACCTTTCTGGAAGATTATATTCTCCTTTTTTTTCATACATAATTATGTTTCTGTTACATACTGATTATAGCCATTCTTCCCCCTAACAAATGAACATATAATTTATCAGTTGTGTCAGCTTCCTGTTGCTATGACACATATTTGAGATGTATAGATTTAAAAGGAGGGAAGACTTATTTTGGTTCATGATTTAGAGATTTTAATTTATGGTCACTTGACACTGTTGGCACAGCACATCATGATGGACATTCATGGAGATAGAGACTCACATACACACATAAACACATACACACAGACCGACAGAAACAGATAGAGTTCAAAACTTTATGGTTTCAATATTTCCTTCAAGGGCATGCCCACAGTGACTCAGCTTTCTTGCATTAGACCCACCTGAAGTTCTTTAGTGTCTGTTGTGACACAGACTGATGACCAAGGCTTCAATATATGAGCATTAGGGGGGGGTTTGAGATCCTGAATGTAGCATCATCAGCCAATTCAGGATACTCTTGAAAGTGAAATGTGCTAAAGTTGATCATCAGTCATTAAACTATAAGAAGTATGCAACAATACTGTTCTCAATAAAGTGGAATCTATCTTCAACCAATTACATTTTGTGCATTCAAATTTCTGAAAGGCAAATATAATAATCAGTAGAAGTCAGGGTTATGCTTCAATAACAAACATCTCTAAAATTTCAATAGACTAATTGGAGAGGAAAATAAAAGATTTCATATGTCCAATATGAAATCTGATCCATACAATTGTTGCAAACCCCATTGTATAGAGGCTCTATCGCTGTGGTTCTGAACCATCTAGAACAGCTTTCTTTTTTTTTTAATTGAATTCTTTATTGGTACAATTTATATACATCTCAAAATCACATATAACATTGGGAAATTTGTACCAGTATATGCCACAAGTTAATTCTCATTTTTACCCATATCCCTACCCACTCCCCCCTCCTCCCCCCTTATACATGCTCTTTTATTTTCTTTCTGTATCATATTTATTCCTTCCC
>PVIC010001340.1:0-53525 GCA_004025085.1 Thryonomys swinderianus | reverse complement strand
CTTGATGTTAGGTATCATGTTGATCCATCACTGTACTCTGAAGTAATCACCAGTGCATATTTACTGACTGCCGATTGTGTTCCAGATGCTGTGCCCAAGGTGAGTGTAGAGGAGTGGATAAGGGGAAGGCGGAAGTTGTCATCCCTACTCCAGGAGGTGAAATTATAATCTGATTCATACATTTGGAAGGAGTCGTGCCTCACTCAATGCCTTTCCTATTTGGGATTCAGGCTTTCAGAAGAGAGTGTATTTTCTGGTCTGTTGACTGCTACCAAGCAAAAGGGGCCTTCACATAGCGGAGGAGGCCTGAAGTTGTCCTCCTCATGACTGAGTAGTGGTGATGACTGATTCAGGAGTGAAGTACTTTTATGTTCACGTGGTCTCCCATTTATGTTTTTTCTTTTTCACCAAAGACTATCAATACAAATAAAGTAACACTTTATCTCTTTGACTCATAACTCCATCTCTTGTTTCTAAATTTGCATAAAGAAGGTGTAATACTGACCCTGAAAATATCAAGGAAAATATGCTTCTGCTGCTCACTAGTAAGGTGAAAAGGCAGCAAATTACCTCAACTCTAAGTTTATTTGTAAAATGATCAAAGAAAGGATTTCTAAAACCCCAGGTTGTTCATTCTGTGATTCTATGATTGGTTCTAGCAGGGTTCTTCTAAAATTGATCAATTAAAATTAGTTAATTGAGTTTAGAAAAATTTCAGCTTCAAAATTTGTTATGATTATACAATGCATGTATTTTGAATTACAGTCAAATTTCGAAAAAATATCAAGTTTCTCCACCTACAATCTACCATAGATACACTTGTTTTTGTTACACTTGTTTTGTGTTCCACAGATGGGAAATCTAATCAATTTTATTTTGCATACTTTTTCATAAATTCTTTATAATTCCTTACATACATAATAAGGTTATTTTATATACAGGCATTTCTTTTTTTATAATATTTTGATCTCTGTTCTTTGGACATGTTTACCTGTCTTCCTATCTTAAAGAAAAGCATTAATTCCTTTATGATTTAGTATGGTTTCTTTTTTTTCCTGGTTTTCAGAGACTCTACCATTGATGATGTTTAATTCAGTCAAACATGTCTCTGTATGGAGATGAACATATTTTTTTTATTAGTGTATGGTTATAGTGAATCACATGAAGTGATGCTTGAAAACTGAACCAACCTTACATTATTGGGATGAACTACGGTTTCATCAGAATGCACTCCATATACTAGGATTTGTTTTGCTAATATATTGTTGAAGTTTTGTTTCCAAGTACATGAAAAATATTTGAGGTTTTGTTATAAGTGTCATGCTGGCCTCATAAAGTGTATTGGGAAAGGATATTTCTCTTCTATGCTTTGGAATATTTTGTGCAAAACTGGAACTGTTTCTTCCCTAACTGCTTAGTAAAATTCATCAAAGATAAAGTGTTTGGAATATCAATTCAGTTTATTTAATAGGGTTAGGAATACTCAGGTTATGTTTTTGTTTTTCTTCTTGAGAGGGCCTTGAGAATTTGTGTCTTCAGCGAAATTATCCATCTCATGTGTTAGATTTATAGATCAGAAGTAGAAATGTAGAAGATGGCAAATAGTTCTTTATTATTCTAATAATATTTGTAGGAGCTATAAAAATGACTATTTTTAAATCCTGATATTGGTCATTGATGATTTCTTTCTTTCTAGCTAGAAAGGATATTCCCCGCCCTCTCTTCCTTTGTTCCTCTTATTCATCTTCTCTCCCTGCATCGTTGGCTGTCTCCTTGTTCTGGTTCAGCACTTTAATGCATGTATTGATAGGCTGCGTTTGAAGCTTTCTGTTGTAGCTCTCCATTGTTTACCCAAGCAACAACACCAGCAGATTACGGTTAAGATGCGTCCGGGGGCAGGAATGAGAAAGGAGAAACCCTTCTACATTCAACCACAGCCCGTTATTATCACCTCCAAGCGGAAGGTGAAGAAAGAGGATAACAGACGTGACCTACGCTTGATTCACTCTTTCCTCCCTCAGACACAGCCGTGATCACACGTGTCAGAGAGCACCAAGCGTTTTGCCCAGTTCAGCCCTAACAAATTGTTCCTTTCCATGGCAGGTTTCAGGGACTGATTTTTTTTTTTTTTTTTTTTTGAGGCAGGATCTCCCTTTATAGTTCAGGCTGGCCCTGAGCTCACTATGTAGCCCAGGCAAGCCTCGAACTCAGCAATCCTCCTGCCTCTGCATCCCAAGTGCTGGGATTACAGGCGGGAGCCACCAAGCCCGGCACTGTGGTATGTGATACTGATTGGTGGTGGGCGTGAGTCACCACGCCCAGCATTGTTGTACGTGGTTACCAGATCAAACACAGGACCTTGCACTTGCAAGGCAGGCGCCGGAACCACTGAGCTAAATCTCTGGCCCAGGGACTGAAATTTTTAATTTGCTGAACATTTTTGGGCAGTACCTTCGTAAACATGTTCTTTTAGTCATTGTGCAACCCTAAGCCACAATCTGAGGTCCCTTCAGAATTGTTTGTTGAAACATAATCAAATAATGCTCACTGTGTATCATATTGTCGATGGCTGAGTTGTGTTCTTGCTTGATAGGTTCTGTACCAACATTACATCGTTGGTTGATTTCCCAAGGTAATGGCTAAGGAACCCTGAAATTTGACTTTCTTTACAACCAGCGCTTATTGCATGTCTCTAAATGAAAAGTATAACAAGACTAGACAGGTTGCTTGCCTAGTCTTCTATGGTTTAATTAATACTTGTAGTTTAATTTGCCATTAATTGGGAAAAATTGGAAATTTTTTAAAACATTCCTGAAAATCTATTTGACTTCTAATTTTTTTCAGTAATAAATAGCAACGAAAAATTCTTACATTTTCCATCATATGTGTAAAATGTCTATATACATGCACATGAATTCTAAATTATTAATATGTATGTTAAAACAATATATATTTTTGTTCCTGCTCAACTTCTTTTAATGAACTATGATTTTTACTAATAAAATCATGTAAGCAATAGATGCTGAAACAGGTTAGTACTACTATGTAAAAATCATTGTGAGTGGCTATTACTCAGTTGACATATCAATCTGCTGGAAATGTTTTCAACAAAACCTGTATATTCTTCTTGGTTCTCTCCAAGGACTCATTTTGGGATCTTTTTCTGCTTTTGGTTTGTACTAATAATCTTTTTTTTCTTACAAATAATTCCAAGTTTACTTTAATACAGATGGTATTTGTCTATAGCCAAAAATGCTTTCCAAACTGCACCCTAGCTCAACAAACTAGTTAGAAAAGCATCTTCAATGAAAATAAACAGTAAAATTGAGATTAGCAAGTATCAAAATCCCTCAGAGTATCATAACTCGGTTTTTGTTCACTTTACTAGTCTGAGTGGGTTTATTTTTTAAAAAATCTAATGTAGAATACAGATATGGAGGGTACAGAAAATTGATGACATGACTATATACATGACTTAATGGGATATGATAACTTAAACAGCTGCCACCTATATTGTATTAGAAACAGAACCATATAAATTTCTTTAAACTATGCCAGATTCAAAACGATTGCTATGTTTGATACAGTTTAAATTACCAAGTAAGAAGTATGAAGTAAACTGAAACCCCAGACAGTTGGTTGAATAGAAAGGAAAATTTTTCTGAATTCATAATTTGCACTTAGACCTTATATTTGCATAAAGTTTTAAAAACATATCTCCAATGCCCACTAATTGTCAAGGACTGAACCAGATAATAATGTTACAACAGGACTCAAAAGTAGGACTTAACATTTCCAGGAAGATAAAATATTCCAAATAAATATCCAGAAAATAAGTTAGTTCCTGTTCATCTCTTATCAGTTATATCCCCCAATGAACTGTCTTTACTAAGAAAAAGACAATTATTAGAATTTACAAACATATCAGTATCTTTTCAGAAATGTGTTCACCAGCCTTGGTTAAGTTGTTCTGAGCATGTAGCGCCACCCAATGGTGATGTGTCCCAATTACACCAGCTTTTAGGTTGGAGGTCAGGCATCCTTCCTGGAAACTTGTCCTTGTATCAAATCAGTCAGCACAGTGGTGATAAATTGTTGCCCCAATTAAGGAGGCTTGCCCTCGGGGTGAAGGTGGAGAAGGGATCTTTAGCGACAAATGTCGCTTCTATATACCCAGTGCAAAATGCCTCATTTAAAATTTGATCTACGGTGACCGTAATTAAATAGTGAAATGGCCTAGGAATAACTGAAATAATATGGCAGAACAGTAACTATTCTGCAGAAACATCTACCATCATACTAAAACTAACCTCTCCATGCAACAAAGAATATCCCAAAAAGATAAAAAAAATTTTTTAAAAAGAATATGCACCATGAAGAAAAGAGAGTAGGGAGAAAATCCGTCCTAGACCACAGGCCTGCGGAGCGCAGGCGTCTACGTTTCAGCCTGACTGATTTATCAGACATAGTTTGCAGAGGCAAGGGACATTTCCGGAGTAGGAACAGGCTCGACAACCGTGTTCTTTCTGCCTCGTTTTTACACTATCCCCGTCAAAACCTCTGACAAAAACATTAGAAAAGAAAAGTGTAACTTATCTTGAAGGTCTTTACATCCTAACATTGGTATGTTTGAGGCTTTCTAAAAGATGTTGAAACAACCCAGCCCTTTCCACCTTTTTCTTGATCGAGAGCAGGAGATAATTGGCAGTTTGTATCCTTGTGAAAGGCCTCGATGTCAAAGGAAGTCTGCTTTGTCTAGGAAATTCACCACTCAGGAAGGTTAAAGTAATTTCCAGTTCAACAAAAACATTACTCTCCAGGCCTTTCATGTTTAATGCACAATTGGCATTTTATAGATAGTAAAAAGAATGGCAGTGCTTTGGGCACTGGGTAGACTCTAGCACATAGGAACCAGGGCTCTCCAGAATGCTGAAAAAAATCTTCAAAACAGCAACAACTTTGTAAAATTTATCATTTTATTACCTTAGCACCTAATCTCCAAAGGTAATAATTACCTAACAGTGTAGTACGTGGCTATTTAAAGTTATAAAATGCAACAAAATGAAATAAAAATGTTATGGTAATTTTTGTATAGGTTTCCGGAAGAATGATCAAAGTCACATTTTAGTAAGCTTTAGAGTTTTTTAATTTTTTCCAGTTACAATGATAACCATTGTTTAGTTATTCAACTAACGTTAATTATCCTGTGCTCTGAGTAGATACCTTGCTATGTGAATATGCAAATAAAAACAAACAATCTCTTGCCAGTCAAGAGAAATATTATTATGAGAGCATAGGGTGACTTAATGTCTAAGATACGAGTTAGTTCAAATTATAAATTCCATCTTAATGTTACAAGAACATTCTATCAACTGATCATCAAATGAACCAACACCTTATTGCTATGGGACTAAAAAAAAACCAAAAAGCAAAACAAAAAAAAACTGCTACGGGTTTTGACAAAAATTGTGCCAATGATGGCATCTTTTTGCCAGAAAAAAAATTCACTTGATCAAACCAGATAACTTTAATGATGATGAAACACTCCATTAATAAAATTTTAAAAGTTGTAAAAATGTAAGATATATAGTGATAATCTAATGACAAAGTAAGTCCATGGGAATGCATTTTCTCTGCCAGGTACTCATTAATAAATTTGCCTCTAAGGAAGTTACTAGAAGGCAAGAAGGGAATCCAGATGGTAGTCAAGAAAGAGTCTGTCTTGGAATTCACTGGTTTTGAGAATAAACAGAAAAGTATATGTAAATCTTTTTCCTGCTTTTCTGACTTACCCCAATCACAAAATGATCCCATCTTCTATTTGTCTTATCGTTGGCCAAATTCTCTAGTTCAGAAGTCACTTTCATTTCTTTTAATTCTTACAAGCTCCTTAGGGGACCAGTTAGCAAATTAACACTTACATATGTAGTTATCAAATGACCTTGGAGTGGAAAATCTTTCAAAAATACCCACCGACTCCCAGAGAATAATTTATGAGTAGGAATTCACTGATTTGGATATGTGTGTGGCCTACTCTACAGATCAGAAGATGAGTGGACTAATAAACATCTTTGTAAACTATTCCTGCTTTGGATATTTATTTACAGGACTAGGGTTAACTTCAATTTGCCTAATTTTATTCTATGCTCTCTTAGTCACCCATCATTAATAACATTTTATACAGCCATTGTTTGCAGAACCCTCTGTCTTTTTTCTAGTATTTCAATCCCTTTTAAGGGAGAGATTTTGTTTTCTTTTCACAAAATTTATTTCTGTCCTCTCCTCCAGTGAAGTAAAAAAACAAAGTGTTCTGCAAGGGAGATATATTTAATATGAAAAGGTCCTATTCGGTGGCCTCATTGGGGCTTTATAATTTGGACAGTAAAAAAATAAAACTGGATTAATTTGGAGGATAAAAAAAGAATGGTACCTGGAATGATACATGTATGCTAAAACAGTGCCTCATAAATGGGCCAAACCAAAACTACTTCAGGTAGGAAGAGCAGTTGTTTGAAAACCACATGGCATTTCACATATAATCTTAGCAGCAAAATGAATATAGACATTTCAGAAGCTGACATTTCTCCGGACCAACTCAAGGAAACCACCTTGTCCTCTCTTGTGATTGAAAGGCTTTTCCTGTGTCTTTAAGATCATGCAATGTTTCTTGTTTGTCTGTTCTTTCCCATGATCATTGCCCAATGACACCAGGTTCAGCCAACTTCCATCCACAAGGATCTGAGTTTGCCCACAGCTATGTCTCCCAACTGTCCTTGATTTCTGTTCTCTGTGTCCTCAGCTGCAGCTTGTCCCTGGAACTAGTCCCAGTTTTAGGAACTAGCCAGAGCTGACCCGCAATACAGGAGAAGTAGGAAAAGATTGCTCTGGCTTTTTCCAAATCACTGCATCTGTCAGGATCATCAGGAGAAGTCGGTGCTCACCAATACCCTTCTACCCTCATTTTGGCTGCTGGCCCCTTGGAAGCCACTCAGTGGCTCCTTGCGATAGATGAGCCTTTTACAGAGAATGAAATCGAGCTTCCCAGAGTTAAACCACATACTCATAATGACACAGCTGCTGAGAGAGCAAGGGTTTGAATCCAGGTGTGTCTGACTCCGGGGATCACACTCTGAATTGCCACAGACCACCGTATCTCAGACATGCTAAAGCTTAAACATTAGCGATGCCATTCAGGATTACCAGCGAAGACAAATCAAATGTGATCTATATACCTAATCAATCAAATTTAATATAATTGGAATGAAGAGACTTGTTAATTAATGGTAGCTAATTTCTTGAATAACTATGTGCCAGGCACTTGTCTAATTCATTTTTTCTCATTCAAGTCTGTGAATAACCACACAAGAAGGTAATACTTTACACTGAAAACAGAGGTACAGAATGGTTAAAGGAACTTGCTCTGTTTGAGAAGCTGGGGAGAATGAAGATTTGAACTAGGTATTTCTTATGCACTGTATTTGACTTGGTTTTGATTGACTTATACTGCATCTATTATAAACGCTTTCTATACGCGAGTATTATGTAATGTGTCCTTTGTGTGTTAGACATTAAGACCTTTTATCTATTTTGAAATGTAATATATAACCCACATTTTCTTTCAGCTGACAACATCAAGGATAAGACCCTTTTAGTAGTAAGTTGATAGGAATTAGTAGTACAAATATTTTAATTTATATATAATTGATTTGAATGTTGATTCCTATAGGAAATCATCTGAAAAATAAATAACGGCCCTAAAATAACTTTTATGATGACTGGAGAGCAGATTGTAAAGAACTACAACTCTAAACACTTCTCATTTTTCGGGAAGCCCATTCATCTTGATCTTCACTTGCAGCCTCCACATCACTTCTGCTCCTGAGCAGCACTATTTGCAAGATGTAGCACTTGAGTGGTAAAAGAAAAAGATTTACGGGACTGGATTCTGCCAATTGGTCATAGTTAAACAGTTGTGGCATTAGCATTTTATTTTTACCCTCAATTTTTAGGGGTGAAATTATCCATCGATGCTTTGCCTCTTGACTGCAGATAGATTGCCTGTCCAGACAGACCATTACAATGCCTGTCACCTACCAGCCATTCCATCTTCCTGGAATCCAAGAAGCCTTCCTAGCCGCCTGAGGCTATCTTGTAGATTGGGTTAATGCAACTCTACTACTGGCTTTTCTCAAAACGCCCGCCCCCATTCATCCTGTGGTGTGATTAGAACAGACTCACGTGGATACTGAACTGATGTGTCCTCTGCTGTATTGTTACAACCCTTTCAGCCTCACGATCTGGTTTATACATTTGTAGATATGTAAAGTTTTAGCCTCCACTCTTGGAAATGGCAAATCCTGTTTGGAACTGAACAGAACTGTGATTTTTATTACTTGCTCTTCTTTTTTTTTTTTTTTTTCTCCCTTTAGGCAAGATTTTGGATAATTTCCTTGTTTCATATTATAATTCCCAATTGTATCGGCATTAATATTTCCAAGTTGAACCTCATTTCATAATTCTGTGCCATATTTCTAGCGTTTCTTTTCCACGGCGCATTTTATCCTCTATCGTTATAATTTTTAAACAGCTTCACACTTAACACATTTATCATACTAACAGGGGTTACTGTTTACCCCCCCAACACTCTCTACCAGGATGTAAATAAAGATCTTAAATTAACCTGGTTTCATTCCAAAATCACTGAGACCTTACTGGACACCATCCTCTGTCCGGGGATGGCCATTTATCATCTCTTTTGGACTTAGTACTCTGGCTTGTTTTCGACCCATGTGACGGGGCTTCCATAAGAATAAATCTACTTCAAGGGAGAGTTTTGTGTTGCAATATATTAGCTGTGATATTGAAGGTCGGCTCTTTTAGGTCTAGGTTTTTCCTTCACACTAATTTTGGTAATTCGTTCAAAAGAGGGATTAAGTGTGCCTTGGCATTGTGCACACCCTGTGCTTTGTTTAGAGTTCATTACCCAGATGTTCAGCACAAGCAGCTATGGGCACTTTTGAGAGGAAAAGTAAAGTATTCTCAGGCATCCCATTATGTGTACAAATGTCTGCACTGGCTGATGACCATGAAACAATATATTATACATGTATTTGCCCTATAAAGAGAAAGTCACACATATGGTCACATCTGGCTTATAACAAGCATACATGCTGAGAAGTGTGTCTTTGGATAATTTCATCAGTGTGACAATACTACAGAGCATTTATGGGGTCATGAATACATATTTTCTCACTGATAGAAATATCATTATCAATGCATAACCCTGGGTGTGTGAATCGCTGTATGTTGAAGCAAGCCTATGATGATGTGGAAAACTAAACTAAACAAGAGAGAAGAGAGGGGTATTAACCAAGTTATCCAAAAAATAACAACTGCTCCAGGCTCTGACTTTACATGCTCCTTAACCCAGTCAAAGATAGTTGGTCTTGTGGAGCATTGTATGTGCGCCAAACAAGGTGAGCCACGATGTTTCTATCATTTTAGTTCTCATCTTTAATTTTTTATTTTACAACAAGCAACAAATTTTGAGGTAGACTAGATAAAGTCATGTATTAACTTTAATTCTGTGTCTTTTTTTTTAAAGCACTGAATTAGGGGGTTTTGGTTTCCTTTGTACATATTAAAAAATTATTCGATTCCAGAATCAAATTATAGAATGGGAAGAAGATGAACATTGACCATGGCACTATTTGTAGAACACAGGGGCTTCCTCCCTACTCCATGCCAGAATATTCATTTGTTTGTTCCTAAAGGTTCCACAGAACAAAATGGAAACTCCTTTGTCTCTGTAGAGCTTCTGTTTTAGAGAGTCAGAATCCTCGACATGGTAGGGATATTTGGTCAATTAGCTAAGGCTTCATTTGAAAACTCCCTAGTTCCTTTAACTTCTGTGCAGGAGAGAAAAGGTCAGGATTCACAGTTAAGGGGGAGTCCGACTTTTCCACTTCAGAGCAGGAGCTGAGAACATGCACGAAACACAAAGAGACATGTTAGAGACATTCCACCCTTCTGGGGAGTCATAGGAATGACAAGGTCAATCAGATTTTCTTTCTCTACATTCTCCTCCAAAACTATAGCAGGGACATTTTGTCCTGGCTTTGTCCCTTGTCCTTGAGTTTTCACCAGGTCTTAAATTGACAATTTAAAAGCAATACATACAGCCGTGATCTCCTGTCTCCTGGTGCCTCCCTCATAGACAAGAGTTTAGTAAAAGCAAAGTGAAGGCATATTCAAAACGGAGAGGTCATGTTCCCCCAAAGCACAAGAGAGTTGCGAAGTTGTTTATTCACAAAAGCACTAAAACCAACGAAAAGTATGCACTTTACTTAATCAAAGGCATATCATTTGAAAACCAAGTTTCCCAGGGTAAATTATGTCCATTTTTAATACCAGTGAAATATCTCTATCCTTTAATTAAGTCATCTACAATACACAAAGTAACAAGACACTCAGTGTTTCAAAAATTATACAAATACTTTGTAATCATTGGATTCTAAAAACAGTTCTACAAAGTATCAAATGCACTAAAGAAGAAATGAAGGGGAGAGAAATGATTTCCTATTTTTTATAAAAATAAATAACTGCATGGGCCAGAGATTTAGCTCAGTGGTTCCAGCGCCTGCCTCACAAGCACAAGGCCCTGAGTACCATCCCGGTAACCACATACAATGCTGGGCGTGGAGACTCACGCCCAGCAACCATCAATACCACATACCACAGTGCCGGGAGTGGCAGCTCACGCCTGTCATCCCAGCACTCGGGAGGCAGAGGCAGGAGGATTGCTGAGTTTGAGGCTTGCCTGGGCTACATAGTGAGCTCAGGTCCAGCCTGAACTACAAAGCGAGACCCTGTCTCAAAAAAACAAAAACAAAACAAAACAAAACAAAGAATAAATAAGTAAATGAATAGGAATGTGACAGTGCATAGTCACCAAAATATAAAACGTTAATTTTGAGGCTGCAGAAATTTGGATGATTTTTACTTTCCCTATAAGCTTTCTGTATATGGCTCATAAATCACTTTAATTAAAAATATTATTATAACCTAAAAAGACAAGGCTAGCTTAATTTTGAGAAATATAAATATAAAGCTACTTTTCAGGTATGTATAGGATTTTTGAGCTTATTTTTCATGGTAAGTGGCCCCATTTTCACCTTATTCCATCTCTTCTCTTAACTTTTATTATCTGCATTATTTTAAAATGTAGAATTTTTAGATTTTCTTTTGATTAACTTCTATGAAGTACAATTGATGTTTTTAAGCTAATATTTGTATCTTGAGGCAGTAACAGTTCACATTGAAAATGTTCCCCTAAACTCTCATACGTTCAGGGAGGAGGTTTCTGGAAGGTGAGTGAATCATGGGAATCCTATACCAGGCATCAGATGGATCCCCGCTGAGGAGTTCCCAGCTCTATCTGCCTCTAGGTAGAGGCTCGCCAGAGGAAGTGCGGCCCTGGAGGTGTGCTTTTGGAGGGTTATTTATCTCCTTAATTTCTTGCAGTGAGGTTTCCTAAGTTTTCATTGTATTCTACAAATTTTTTCACTCCTTTGGTTAATGTTTAAATATTTTTATCTTATCGCAAATTGAATTTTCATAATTTCTTTCACGGATTGGTCATTGTGTAGAGATATAACTAATATTGTGTTTTTAACTGTGAATCCTGGCACTTTGAATTTATTTATTGAGTTTAGTAGGTATTTGGTAGAATCTTTAGGGTTTTTACATATAAAATCATATTATTTGTGAAATTATTTTTCATGCTGAACATTATTCCCACTTGCAGACTAGATCAGGCACATTTCTTGTGGTATGGCTGCAGACTATTCCTAATTTCAGAAAATCACAATAGAAATATTCTTGTAATTTGTATTACCAGTATGTATACTTGTATCAGGCAACATATGTAACTGTCATTTGCATGATGATTCAACATAAAGATGTATCTGCCTTCATTTTCTCTTATATTGTTTACATTTTTAAGACTTTACTAATGAGATTATTATATTATGCTATTTTTCTACTAATGAATTATTCTATAATGCTACTTTGATTTTTTCTTTTTCATAAAATTAGTAGAAAAAAATCTAATTTTAATTTGTTTTTCAATTTAAACACACAGGAAGATTACCTATAAATTGTATTTTAAAATAATAAAAAGGCATTCTAAAATAGTTTTATAAAAATGTGAGTTTGAAAATAGTTACTATAGAAGATGAATCCCAGTGAAATTTTTCTTTTTTTTTTTTTTTTGAGACAGGATCTCACTTTGTAGTCCAGGCAAGCCTCAAACTCAGCAATCCTCCTGTCTCTGCCTCTTGAGTGCTGGGATTACAGGCATGAGCCACCACACCCTGCACTGTGGTATGTGGTATCGATGGCTGGTGGGCGTGAGTCTCCATGCCCAGCATTGTATGTGGTTACCGGGATTGAACTCAGGGCCTTGCGCTTGCAAGGCAGGCACTGGACCACTGAACTAAATCTCCAGCCCCCCCAGTGAAAATTTTTAAGTCAATTATTACTGTGTATCTGTTCAAAGCTTGCAATATTTCCTCCTTTCCCCAGTGATTCAGATATAGACAAGAAACAAGGTCAACCTTCCTACCTACCTCACCCCTCAATGCTATTAACATTTACTAAGGATACACAGTTTACTAAATGTCATAAGGAATAACTAACTCACATCCATCAGGCATTTATGTCAGTGAAAAACCTGTTTATCTTGGTAAATCTTTACAACTCCTATTTTGAAAGTCATTAGATTGGGCAGGGGATTTAGCTCAGGGATCAGGGATTTAGCTCAGGTGCTACCTCCTGTTTTGCAAGTGCAAGGTCATGAGTTTGATCCCTGGTATCAGGAGGAAAAAAGGAAGAAAAAGGAAAAAAGAAAGTAATTTGATTAAAACATGTACTTGTCCACTAAAGGTATATTCCAATCTTTCTTCAGTACAACTTTAGCCAGCTTCATCCAAACCCTGATTCTTGCTACTGACCATGTCATGAAGATCATGGCATCCTGAGGAATCTACTGCTCTATCTTGAGGATGTATCTACTTCAGGTAACACAATACTTTAGTCTTATAGGATACAGAAACGTGTAACTATCTTGATTTTGTGTTTGACAAGGATGATAAAAATGATTGGCTCATCTTTCAGCTGTGCTAGATCAAACCAACAACAATACTAATGGAATGCTCTGTTTTACTCATAGTTTTTGCTGCTGAGACAGAATATCCAACATGCACAACTTAAAGAGAGGTTTATTTTTCTCACTGTTTCAAAAGTCTCAATGCATACACAATGAAAGAAAAAGAAAAGGAGTCAAGGAGAGAAATACACCCTTGTAGGTCACACCTCCAGTGACCCATTTCTTCCAACTCGTCCCCTCTTCATAAGAGCAAGTCAGCGATAAGGCCCCCATGACCCAATCACTATTCAAAAACCTACCTCCAGGGCCAGAGATTTAACTCAGCAGTTCCAGAGCTTGCCTAGCAAACCCAAGGCCCCTGGTTCATCCCAGGTAACCACATACAACAATACTGGGCATGGTGACTCACACCCACCAGCAATCAGTACTGCACACCACAATGCCGGGGTGTGGTGGCTCAAACCTGTAATCCTGGCACTCAGAAGGCAGAGCCAGGAGGATTGCTGAGTTTGAAGCTAGCCTGGGCTATATAGTGAGCTCAGGGCCAGCCTGAACTACAAAACAAGAGACCCTGTCTACAAAACAAAACAAAACAAAAAAACCCTACCTCCAAATCCACAAGGGTTTTGAAGTGATATCACAGATTTAAACCACAATATTCTGCTACTGGCCTCCAGAAGACTCATATCGAATTTTTATGCAAAATGAATTTAGTCTATATCTAGGAATCATCAAAGTCTTAAATTTCATCAGTGCTTAAAGGTGTACCTCCAAGGTCTCTTCTGAAACCCAAGGGAAATTCTTAGCTGTGTGGCCTTATAAAACACAAACATAAACACTGCACATCAAACATTTCTGTGGCAAAAGAGAGAAGTGGAGAAGATTGGATTCAGACCAAAGCAACACTGACACCCACTATGGCAAACAGCAAATCCTGTACCTCCGTGTCAGCACCCAGGAAAAGCTGTGGCCAGAACTGAGCTCTAAAGGCTTTGGGCGGTTCCAACTCCATGGCGTTGCTGCTTGAAGGCCTCATGGACTCTCTCACAGTGGCTTGGTTCCATGCTCCCAGCTTCTGAAACATCCTGGAGTCTCTTCTACTGGTTTAGCTCATTGTTTCACTCATTGCCCTCTTGGGGGGACACTGCCAGCCTCCCAGGCCTTCTTCTGAAATCATGGTGGAAGCCCACGTGACCACATAACTCTTCATGTCCGTTAAACCAGTGACATGTAAATGACACCAGGGCTGCCACCAGCTCAAGTGGTAGGCACATCCCTTGGGTCAATTCCTGGACAGCTGAGCAGTTGGAAGTAAATTCTAGAAACCACTTCCACAGGCACATCTTCACACTAGGCTGGTAGAGTAAACCTCACATCATGGTAACTGGAGGGCAGAGTGAGAGGGAGTTGTATATTTCTCTTCCCACATCAGTGTAGCCTTCACTTTCAGGCTAGAACTCTGGGACTTGGTCATCTGAAAATAAACTACACATTCTGCTCATCTTTAGACTTTTGCTAGTATTGACTGGATTCTTTCAGAATATGTCATGCAATTCTTGTGCCATAAATTCTGAATAAACGTACTGTTTTAAAGGAATTACATTTCCCAGTGCTGTTTGTATCTCTTTTTTTTTTTTTTTCTTTTTGAGACAGGGTCTCGCGTTGTAGTTCAGGCTGGCCCTGAGCTCACTATGGTGCCCAGGCAAGCCGCCGCGAACTCAGCAATCCTCCTGTCTCTGCCTCCCGAGTGCTGGGATGACAGGCGTGAGCCACCACGTCCGGCATTGTGGTATGCGGTGTTGATTGTTGGTGGGCGTGCTTCCATGCCCAGCATTGTATGTGGTTACTGGGGATCGAACTCAGGACCTTGCGCTTGCAAAGCAAGCGCCAGAACCACTGAGCTAACCCTCCGGCCCTGTGTCTCATTTTCTTATCTTCAATAAAACTATATGTTTGAGTTCAATGTTCATGGCAAACCATTAGCTAATTCTGAAGATGGACTAATTCTTTAGAGCTATCCCAAATTAGGGAGAAAGAACTGGGCCTTGATACTTCCCTGCATTGAATGTTTTAAAACAACTTCTAGCCTCTGCGCTGACAGAAGTTTAAGATGAATTCACTGGGTTCCCACCTATACAAGCGTGAAGGATGCCATATTTTATGTGAGAAAAAATAGTTTGTGGAACTCTGTTTTTGGGATAGATTTAAACATGGATATGCTTTGTGTAGTTGATACCAATGTCCTTACTTCATAGTCTGGTTTGTGGGATGCCTTCCAGAGACTATTTGATCTCATCTAATTTTAGAAAGAAAATGATAGTAAAGGCTACGATGTACCATCCATGTTCCCCTTCCAAAGTGAAAGACCTATCACAGGGGCTTTAGAGAGTGCAGCTGAAAATAGCCTTAACCTCCCAGTCTCCTCCGGCGTTTATAGTGATGTTGAAAAGCTCAGGGAAATGAGAATTGAGGAGTTGGTGGAGTGTAGAGCTGAAGACGTCCCAGGAGACTTCACAGGAAGGTCCTGCAGATACATCACTTATTCAAGCAATAAAGCATACACTAGTGGAGGGCAACAGCACAGCTCATTGGCTGTGTCTCTCTGTTGTCAGGAGTGGGGTGGGAGATGCTGTTACAGGACCAGGCTCATAGATGGCAAGACCTTGAGACAGTACAGAGCAGGAACAGCACTTTTCCAGCAGAATTCAGTGAATATAATGATCATAGTAAATGGTAGGGAGGGAGAATGTGTAGTAAACTCCAGAGAGCTAGAGGTATGGCTACAAACATGTGGCTTTCTAATGACAAAAGAAATGAAAATAAATGATGAAGGGCCGGAGGGTTAGCTCAGTGGTTCCGGCGCCTGCCTCGCAAGCGCAAGGACCTGAGTTCGATCCCCGGTAACCACATATAATGCTGGGCGTGGAGACACGCCCACCAACAATCAACACCACATACCACAATGCCGGGTGTGGTGGCTCACGCCTGTAATCCCAGCACTTGGGAGGCAGGGACAGGAGGATTGCTGAGTTCGTGGCGGCTTGCCTGGGCACCATAGTGAGCTCAGGGCCAGCCTGAACTACAAAGCGAGAGCCTGTCTCCAAAAAAAAAAAAAATAAATAAAAAAATAAAAAAAATAAATGATGAAGAGATATTGGGCACTTGCTCCCTTTTCAGATCTAAGGTAGTGCTTATCCCCAGAATCTACTGCCTGAAGAAAAGCAGACTCCCAAAAGTTGCAACAGTATAGCGAGTGTATGTAATAATTGTGTTTTATTCCTACATAAATGTACTCAGGTGAGAGGGTATAAACAGGCACTTTGAAGACTTTTGGATGCAGAGTCAGCATTGACAATATCTGGTGTCCTGAACTGCCCCTGTGAGTACTGATTAGGGCAAAGCGTGTAGTTGCCAACAGCGATGGGAAATTTGGCTCCTGGTGGATCTACAAAATCCAGAAAATGTCTTGTGGCCACTCCTTTGGTCTCAAATACATAACTGCAATAAACGATTTGGTGGTCAGCATATCCCACATTGGTCCCCTGGCCTGTGGTGTAAGAATGATCATAGTGGGAAAGGCCAAATGTTTGCCTCTGAAATGACCTTTCCTCAAGCCAAAGAGTAAATAAAACACAAGAAGAAATCTAAGGGTTATCGCAGAAACCAGTGCTGGACTCAGAGACCCCAAAGATATGAGGGTGGCTCTCCCAGTGTATCCCTGTTTAATTCCAGAGTCTGTTCCTCCTGAAATAAGACAAATTCTGGAGGATTATGGTGGACTATTGTCAAACCTCCAAAATAGTAGTTGTTCCAAAGCTACTGTCCCACCTTGGCTAGATCAGATTTACACAAGGCCAGGAATGCAGTGATTTGTCACTGATATCACGAGGCGTCTTGTTCATCCCTGTCAGAAAAGAGATTCTGATCAATTTGCATTTACTGGGAACAAGCCTCAATATCCATCTCCATCATTACTTTAATGCTAGTTAAACTCTTCTGGCCTTTGTTATAGAAGAGCCTAAAAAGTCTTGAGCTTACTGGATACTATGCAGAACACACACTAGGGAGGCCCTACTAATTGAGCCAGATAAGCACAAAGCAGGAGCACGCTGAAAGTGTTGGTAGGATTCACATACTCCAAAGGGAGGGAGACAAAGCACATAACATTCCCCAGCTCATGTCCATTTTGAGGGTCCATTGTGCTTGGCATCTTCTTCAAAGTAGCAGGTTTATTATTGCATAGTGTTTCTACCCCCCCCCACCAAGGTCTCTTTACATTTTGGAAGTGGCATCTCCTTTCCTATTAATACTTCTTCAACTAATATAGTGAGTGGCACCAGAGATTGCTAGATTTGAGAAGGGTCCAAACAGGAAAAGGCTTTGCATCAGTTCCAAGTCTCAGTACAAACAAATCTGTTCTGATCATATAATCTGTAAGATGGTGCTATTTTGAGGATAGCTTGTGGGAAAGCCACTTGCAGTTTATGGCAGGCAGGCTTCAATGAGGGAAGCATAATGCAGGGTCTTGACTGAAGACACATAATCTGCCATGTGAAAATACAGGCCTCTGGGTATGCTACAGCACCCTAGTATAGACAGAGCACCTGACCAAAGGACATTAAATGATGATGCCACAGAGGTACTCAGAGATGCTGTTAAGTCTACCAGACTCTGAAGTCAAATGGGCCTAACACCAATGAATGTTGATACTGTGATACAGGAACAATATTAGTGTAAGTAGTCCCTCCATCAAAGCACAAGAACAGTAAAGGAAGTACAAAAGCCGTGAGCTTAGTCACATGTCACCCCTACCCCCTTACACCTATGTCTCCCATAGTTTGCAACATTAGAGGACTCCTTTATAACCAGAGAACAAAGAGGAAAGCCCAAACTTAGTTCATAAAAACATTAAATTGGGAAAGTCAGTATAAGCCAGGAAACAGATGATGATTACTTTGAAGTTGAATGGAAAAAGGAATCTTTGCAATGAATACAACTTCAGATCATATAAGAGTTAGTTTACTAACTCGTCTTCTTTGAGTCAGAAGAGAAATAACCTCTGGCTAAAACATACACGGTACACTTCAACTTCTATCCAATGTCAAGTAGTTTTGTTCAATGTTCAGTTACCTCCCGGTGGGAAAGTATTAAACTAGAGACAAGTGAGCCTAGGATGAAGGGTAGCATTGCACTAAAGATTTAGCACTTGCTGATATGAGGTTAGTATTTTCTGAACTATGAGTAAAGGACGAAAAGATAGCAAAGTTTAGACAACACCAATAAAGAGAAATCAGAGGAAGATTACTTTGAAGGGGAGCTGAGGAGATGCAAGGGCTAGAAGAAAAATAAATTTAGTCAAAAGAAGAGAGTTTCATAAGGAAAAAGGTAGAGAAAGGTAGTAAGAGAGAGATTTTTAAGTAACTACTGTTTTCAGCAATATACACAATATTAACATTTTATTAGAGCCAGAGGTGGTGGCCCAAGCCTGTAATCCCAGTACTCGGGAGGCAGAGGGAGGAGGATTGCTGAGAGTTCAAGGCTCTCATGGGGCCACCCTGAATTACACAGCTAGATCCTGTCTCAAAAACAACCTTGAAACCACCCAAAAAACCCAAAACAACAATAACGTTGTCTATTAGACCAATTTCAAAAGGAACTAAAGCACTAGGGAATTGAGATGTGATTGGAATCAAAGAACGGAATGTAAGGAGCATATGTTGGGTTTTGAAGCATCACATTCATGTGGGAAAAGAGATGGAGTGGCTCATAAAGAAGGTAGTGAAGGTTGGAAATAGCTGCTATAGGAAAATGAGAAAGACAGCCAGCCTTACACACAAACACAGATCATCAAGGAGTGCTATAACCAAGCCAAGGCTGCAGTCTACAAATTTGCATTGGCAGTAATCAGCTTGATTTATGTGTCCTTTCTCTGGCATGCTTGGCTTCCAGGGGGTGAGGGTCATAATGCACATGATTGAATTGGCCTAAGAATTGATATAAAAATAAAAATTTTCATAGTGAGCATCTTAGAAACAAATTGAGCCAGAATGTTCAGAGTGCTGGCAAGTGAAATTTGTAGTGTGATTTATCATGGTAGAAAAAAAGGAAGAGAAACGATGAGGAAGGAAAACTGGAAGAAGGTGATGGTTTAGCAGATGCTAATAGACTTGAGTTTATGTTTGCAGGTCACTCTGTGAGCTGATGGTAAATTCTACCTTGAGGCAACAGTGTATGTAAATTAGAGCTTTCGTGGATCCCCAGTGGCTTGGGTGCAACTGCAAGGTGTTAGCTCTGAGGAAGTCTACAGAAGTTGAAGGTCTTTGGTAGAGGTGTTGATCACACCCCAAATATGAGTTTGAACATCCTGACAGCCCAGAAACACCAGGAAACCTTCTTGGTTGCTTTGCACTACAAAATCATGACAGTTCTCTGAAGAGATGATGGATTCTAGAAGGTACGTCTTTGGTAAATTTCCTGTGTCTGACACAAAGGAAAGGGTCTGGATTGCTACAGCAACACCCAGGTTCTGGACCAGATCAGATAGTCGCACAGCCACACTCTCAGCTATCAGCAATGCACTGGTCATGTCAAACTAGTCAAAGTGCAAACATTACACTTTCCTTTAACTCTTCAGAGAGAGGATAGCCAGTGCAGGCTGGTATGCTTTGTGTAAAGATGTGCAGATGCCACGTCAATCGGTGTGACTCGTGTGTCATCTCCCTGAGGCCTCACCCTTCAGATCCAATGGTCTCTGGAAGTTCAAAACCTTCCCCAGAGTAACTACTCATTCCTCAATTTCCCCTAAGTCTGAGATTTTTTGACCATAGCTTTCAAATTATCCTACAGCACTTTGGCCTTGGTCTCAGAGTGAAATTCACTTTATCAACTCAAAAGCTTCATGCTTTTAACACTAAAATTTCCTCATGGGCATAAGGATAACCAAATATGTCAATATCTCATTAACACCCTGAAATTGAGAGCAGTAACTTAATTTCTCTGCACAGTTTTTGCTCAGTTATAGGAATTTGATTAACAAACCAATAGGTATACAAATAGAATTTTATTAAAAAACCAAGAGGCAGACTTTTTCATTTACGTATACATCGAATTTGTTACTGTGCAGCAAATTTCCAGAACAGTCCCTCCACTATCCTCTTGTCTAGCTGACCAAGTGCAAGAAGGAGCTATTGATGGTGCAGACTGCTGGCCCAACTGAACTTGTAATAAGAACAAAGGGAATTTACTACAGAAAGTCTCAGTCATCCTGAGAGAGTATGGCAAAGTGTAAATGGAGAGTCATCACAATCTGACTCTTTCAGTATTATAATGATCTTGTGGTCTATATGTTGCAGTAATGCTTAAAACTTTGGCCAGAGGCACACTGAGCTCTTACCAACGGAGGGAACCAAGAGATGGAGGGAAGAGAGTAGATGGGGTAGGGGAACACAGCACATGAAAAATCAGTTTGTGCTATGTACGTGGACCAGCACCCCACAGTGTACCACAAATATACATTAATAAAATAAGTGTTTAGAAAAGAGTGGTGGTAGTGTTCCTTCTATGTATCAGGACAAGCATGTAAATGGTGGTGTAATATAATGAAGGGAAACTTCTATCTCCTAGCCAAGTGCGTATTACTTTCAACTCTTGCCCCAGTAATCAGATTCCTCTTAATCAGTGGTGCTTTTTTATTAGTTTACATAGATGGATACTACTTGGCAAACTATGAAACAGTTTGTTAAACTTTTTAAAAAGCCAATAATGCAACATCTGATTCTTTTTAACAAAAAAAAGGTTCCCCCCTTGAATACTTTCATTATTTTTTGTCTGTGTATTATAACCAGTTGTTATTTCCATTGAATAACCCAACTTTTCTAGT
The DNA here is from genome assembly GCA_004025085.1 of Thryonomys swinderianus. Lineage (NCBI taxonomy): Eukaryota > Metazoa > Chordata > Mammalia > Rodentia > Thryonomyidae > Thryonomys > Thryonomys swinderianus. The sequence continues at coordinate 32,478 of PVIC010001340.1, read as the reverse complement.
TTCTAGTTCCATGTAACTGGAGCCCAGTAGACTTTATTACATTAAAGGTGACTGGAGTTAAGGAGCTGAATGCTGCTTTAACTTCAAACTCCGAATTTAACTATCCTGGTATGCATTAGACATGTAATCCATTACTCAGCTGGCTATATATTGTGATATAGAAGAGTTCATCTGGATATTCACTCGGAAAATAATTGGAATAGGTTCAGGAAAATACCCAATGGATTCTCAAATCATTAATTTTTGGATTGGGCCTTTATTTTGGCACCATGTGTACAAATAAACAAGCATGACTGAAATTAATTTATTGCATTCAAGAGACATTTGTAATTCTGTAGTTCCTTAGTGAGAAAGAATTAAACAATTTTATCTTTGACTGTTTTCCTTCTCTGTGAACTAAACAATCTTTGCCTTCCGAAATTCTTAGATTCTCTTTTCCCTCTGATAGGAGAACAAAGGACATCATAGTGAGTCTGTGTATTTATAAATTGTAGCACCAGGGATAAAAAAGTGTTTTGAAAGGCCAGCTTAGGGGCAAATTAAAGACGAATGAGTCCTACTTAGAGTGGATCTTGGTTGTCTTCGCCAAAATATGACAGCGCTTGAGAAGTGAGGGAAGAGAAATTCAGGTCATCTGAAATACGAAGATTAGAATATAAATTCTCTTTGAGTATTTCATGGGTTTGAGGGAGTTAAATTCAACAGCACATTAGATTTGTTTTCAAATTTTATTTTCAACTTCTTAAAAACAAAAACAAAACCATAACAAAAAAAAAAACACGTAAAAGATGTTGCCTGTAACATTGTCACTGTGCCCTGTGTCTCTTGAGGTGACATTCAGCAAGGCTGCAGGAGTGGCTGACGGATTGCTCAGCTTCTTCAGGCCAGCAAGAGTGACTAAAGACCAAATGGAGTCACCAATAAATAAAGATAAATGACGTATCTGCTCAAGAATGAACCCCCTTAATGTTTAGGGGTATTACTGCAGATTCAGAAGACTTGAGATTTCTCTCAAAGTCAGCAAACTTTTAATCTCAAATGCCTAATTGTGCAAATGTCTTTGGGTTTCGAGTATGTGTTATTTGAAAATCTTTGGGAAGAAGAGAAAGCAAGAGACAGGAAGACAATAAATCCAGGTGTTAAGAAGTATGAAAGAGGAGAACAGGGAGCCATTTAATTAAAATGATGGTGTACACAAAGATAGTATGTGGCTTCGGGACCCTACAAGGGCCCAGGGGTTATAGACCTGGTATCAGTTTTTTTGTGGTCAGGTATCACTATTTAGTCATCTCTCCTGGTTGGAGTAGAAAATGTCAAGATGGAAAAAGTTTTCGGCTGCTTTTTTTTCATTATAAAAACATTTTTCTTTTTTCTTTTGGTGTTGTCTTGAGGGTTTGTGGAAGAAAATCAAATAGAATCACTTCCATTATTGAATACCTACTGTATACTTTTTTCTTAAAGAGCCCCACCAGGGATAACTTTTTTAAGATAAAACAATTAAATTCTAATAAGTTAATATGTTAAAAAGTTTTCTTGATTCAGATATGTAATCAGAAAAGACCTGAGCTTGACCTTAGGTTTGGCTTCGAACTGGGTCTTCTTCATCCTATATCTCCCAGTGTATCAGTCACAAAACTAAAACCTCTGAGTCAGTATTTCATTGCCCAAAGAAGTTCTTCTTTGGACAAATTTAACATTTACTTACGTGGAAATACCATCTTTCTAGCATACTTTAAGATCAAGTGATTTCTATTCCAAAGAATATCATCTTTTAGATTCATTTAATATTGGGATAACAAGTAACTGATTAAGAGAGAACAGAGTCAGAGTTGAAAACAATGGTGTCTTTTTCACATTGTTTGGACAATCTAATGATATTTTCTTTGTACTTTTTCACCTGAAATTTGTACTTCTAATTTAGTTTATTTTAGTTTACAGTTACAAATATGAAGTTACACTCACTTAGGGAATTTATAGTTCATCTAGTTCTAGCAAGGTTTTCAGGTGACTTGAATCATTGTGACCTAAGGATGTCTAAGGATACCTTTGATCTTCCATTTCTCCTTATTATATGGCCAACCCTGGAGGCCAAAGACTGTTCTAGCATTCCTCATTCCTCCAGCCATACCCAGCAATCCTTGATGAGACAGGCCAACCGTTTGTTGTATTCATTCCTGTGACGATGACTTGACAAAGAGTTCAGATAAAAAAAGCCTCTATAGAAAAGGACTCTATAGATTAGCTCAGAAAACAATATAGTCCCTTAGAATGAAGGCTAAGTGGGATGACTGACTTGTAATACTCTGCCGGGGTGTGTAATAGATGGCACTTTCCCTTTGAATCTTCAACTATTAATAAGTCATGTGGAATGGAAAACATTTTTATTTATTAAATATATCACTTTGTAAATATTTTCCTTGGCCAGCAACAGTCATTGTTGTATCCTTAGACTATCATAAATTTGCCTTTTAATAAAGAAATGGGAGAACCAGGTAAGCTGAGGAAAGGCATGTGGGGATGTTTTTATCACTGGGTATTTCTTTTTATCTGTCAAATTCTGTGGTTCTTATTGGTTGTCTTTGGCTCATGATCTTTTTTATTCTTGCTTTTGTCAGTTCTTTCATATGCTTTTAGGAAATAGAATACTTTATACACTTTAAAAATTCTTGTATTACTTTATATTTGCATATGTGTTATAATTAAAATGGGAATTAAAATTTAATACATGAAACAAAACTGTGATCTGTGACAGTGCAAGATACTTTGTTGATAATTATTAATGATGATTAAAAGATTATGTTGTATTTAGGTCAGTGTTTCTGGCACCTTCTTTGCAAGTGCAAAGTCCCAAGTGTGATCCCCAGTAACCACATACCACCATACTGAGCATGCTGGCTCACACCTATAATCCCAGAACTCAGGAGGCAGAAGCAGGAGGATTGCTGTGAGCTCGAGGCTTGCCTGGGCTACATAGTGAGCTCAGGGCCAGCCTGAACTACAAAGCAAGACCCTGTCTCAAAAAATAACATAACATAACATAACATAACATAACATAACATAACATAACATAACATAACATAACATAACATATTATCTTTAGAACTATCACCTGAAATTTATTTCATTTCACTTATATTTTACTTTATATTTAGCATGTACAGTATAGTTAAAATGTGAAGGTGTATTGATTTGTAGACAGTCTATGTCACATTTCCCCCTTTAAATTTGTTTCTGAAAAATAAAGAGGTGAAAGTAAGTGAGATATGAGGACTGCTGAAATTTTATTGCCTATTATAAACTGTACAGTACAGATTGGTCACTACCTCAAGGCTTCCACTAGAAGGGTCAAGTTATCAACACTTTTATGGAGTAGGTGGAATTGGAATACAATTCTTTTCTTTGTGTGTGCGTGTGTGCGTGTGCGTGTGTGTGTGTGTGTGTGTGCTTTTCTTAACTGAGGCCGAATTCACAGTAAATTCTATTAGGAGGCTTTGTATAGTATTGCAAATGCTCTTCTTCCCCAACCACATACGACAGCCCTAGAGGGAAGAGAATAGGTTCTTTGTGGCAGATCATTTCAATAACATCGTATAGGGACAAATCACTGCTTGCTCCCCATACAAAAACTATTATTTGTAGCTTCTTAAAACTTTCCAATAGGACAAGAGATGGCAAACAGCAGTCAAACTTTAAAGGAAAGGATATATTATCTGAAACAAGTTAACTTTGGCAAAATTCAAGTAGTCACTGAGTTCCCATCACAATGAACTTTTAGGCAAAATCTGCAGAAATGTTTACTATTTTTCAATAGGGAGTTGAATGGGAGGTTATATGGCTATAAAATATATCCTAAGAGATTTTGAGTTTGTAGATTGTTTCTACAAAACTGGTAATAGCATTTTTCCATTACACAAAACAAATTTCCAGTGAAAGAATGAGCAGGACTTATCTGATACAAACAAGCAAAACTGAAAAGGAAAACAGACTATACAAGTGCCAATCTAATACTCACAATTTCCTCTTGTTTTTAGACAAGAAATTTAAATGCAATTTCTTTAATTTTTGTCCTCATAGGGTTTCATTTTTCAGATGCAAGTGATATACAAGGAATGAGACAGTATGCTCCAAAAGTGAGGCTGAATTATAAAAGCCAGACAGGAATTTATCTTAATAACATAGACTGCCCAGAGGATCAGAAAATACATTTTGGGCTTTTGCTGATTCTGGAAGAAATAAACTTCAGTGTCTTTCTAGTAATGGATACCTATCACTTTCCACACACTACTCATATACATTCATCTTTATTCAGTTACAGAAACATTTGTAGATAAGCTTTCAAGTTCCCTGGAAGGCTCACTGTTTTTTCCTCAATAAAATAGCTGCTAATAATTGACAGAAAATGTGAACAAATCTTCTAAAACATATTTTAAATTTATTCAAGAATTTTTCTAGAAATCAGTAATGAAAATGAGATTCAATATGTTGTGATTATGTATTCCCTTCTCTCCAAAGTGTTAAATATTCACATTTGGAATTAATATTTTAAGTATGTGTTTATGTATCAATATTCAATTTTTTAAAGAAAAATCTACAAATTGTTAAAATATCTTATTAATAGATGAGTGAATAACTTTGTCATATAAAATAGCTTTTCTGTAGTCCTATATCTGTTCTAATATTGTTTACTACTCTAGAAAGAAAGCTAAAAATATTTAGAGGTATTGTTGCCTGTCCAGACAACTTGATTCTTGAAATAATTTTTCCTTGAAGGTTAAACACAGTTCTGTTAGCTTATCCCATGAGAAGTTTAAGGCCTTTACACTCTCTCAAAGACAAACAAAATAAAGACCACTTTCTTAACTGTGATCACTGAAAGATTTACAACTACATAAATCTGAAGGACAATTAGAATTAATGGGACATTGATTAGCAGTCTCCAGGTCCAGCAAGCAGCTCGTTCTGACCTTGCCTCAAGGAGCAGAAGGGTGGCCTACATGTAGATTAGAACTTGGTTGCTGATGAATAATTACAGTGTGCAAAACAGTGGACCATAACAAATAAAATAGGAGTAGATAGGTAGGCAGAGAAACTTACAACTGGACCAAGGTTACCAGAAATTGCTTTCTAAAATATTTACTAAATGAATCACAATGAAAAATAGCACTGTTTTCAGACACATCTCCTACAGTTTCTCTACAATCTCTAGTATCAAGTAGAAATAACTGGTGCTGGGGACTGTCCCAGACCCTCCTCAGGGTCAGGTGGAGGAGAACTGTACAGTGGAGTGACTTTGGCAGCAGGTGTACGCAGAGATTGTGCTTGTCTCTAGAATAGTGCCCAGGGTTGGTTGGTACCTGTAATCATCAACTTGTGTTTGACTTTTAAGTGCTGGATTTATCTGAGTAATAGTTTCTACTTGCAATGATCTCGTGGGTACAGGAAAATCATGATTGAAAGTTATGTTGTGTGCATCTGCTTTGTATAAGCACTTTATTTCACTTGGAAAAAATTCAGATGTTCAAGAGGCCACAATTTTGACTACTATAGACAGTCAAATGGAGCTCTGGACCTTCAACAAATAATAGGGAAGTGTTTAGTTTTTCAGGGATAATTGAAAAATGCCCCTCATATTTACAGAGGATGTGATTATTGTAGAGGGCACACTTTTCTTTCTCCTCACTTTGAGCCAAAATACACATTGCTCTGCTTTTATGGAGTTCCTTCCCTCTTTCTTTTGCCAGATGGCATTCCAGTCTCCTCGCAAAACTATGTATAAAACACACATCCTTCAGGGAGCTTTCTGGACTGAGCCCACCGACCTCCAGTCACTCTAGCAGTATTCCTGCTGGATTTTTATATTTATATTTTTAAGACTCAACCATTTACTCATTAATTCATTTAACATATATGCTAACCACATGCTACACATATTTCTACTTACTTGAGATATATAAGTAAACAAAAAAAAGATTTTTTTCCCCTCAAGGACCTTGTATTTTAGAAAAGAGAGTATGATGTTTAATTTTGTAGATGCTGATGCTGCTGTGGAAGTATTTTTTTTTCATGCGATTAACATTTAAATCAGTAGACTTAGAGTAAAGCAGATGGCCCACAATAACGTGGGTAGTAGGCCCATTCAATCAACTAAAAGTGTAAGGAAGAAAAAAGACAGGCTCCTCAGGAAGAAGGAACTTTGTCCCTATGTGGCCTTCAGATTAAACTGGCAATGCCAATTTTTCTCTGATACCAGACTGCTTTGAAGAATTTGAACTTGTTAGTCTCCACAATTATCTCAGTCAATGTTAAAACCAAAGAAATAAATGTGTGAATAGTTACCTCAGCATGCACACACATAAACACAGTCACCAGCATGTATCTTAGATAGGTAGCAGTCTCCAGGTCCAGCAAGCAGCTCGTTCTGACCTTGCCTCAAGGAGCAGAAGGGTGGCCTACATGTAGATTAGAACTTGGTTGCTGATGAATAATTACAGTGTTACCTCAGCATGCACACACATAAACACAGTCCTATTTCTATTGGTTTTCTCTGAAGAATCCTGACTCAGACATTTACACAATAAGCATAATAACCAAATAATTTATATGGTATATTATATGTGCTAGATGTGAAAGAGTAAGACAAATAAGATAGAAGAATTGGAAACACTGGGCTGGAGGGTTAGCTCAGTGGTTCCAGTGCCTGCCTTACAAGCACAAGGTACTGAGTTCGATCCCCGGTAACCACATACAATGCTGGGTGTGGAGACTCACGCCCACCAGCAATCAATACCACATACCACAGTGCCGGGCAAGGTGGCTCACGCCTGTAATCCCAGCACTCAGGAGGCAGAAGCAGGAGGATTGCTGAGTTCGAAGCTTGCCTGGGCTACATAGTGAGCTCAGAGCCAGCCCAAACTACAAAGCGAGACCCTGTCTCAAAAAAAAAAAAAAAAAAAAAGAATTGGAAACACTGAAGACAAGAATTGGGCTGGTCTATTCAGGGGTTACAGCCTATTCAAGAGGATGAAATTTGAGGAAAAGTCAAATATTGGGAGAGTCAGTCCACTGGAGAAAGAGCATCTCAGGATGAACAGCCCACTGGAGCAAAGGTCCTAAGACAGATAATTTGGACAAGAAAAGAAGGAAGGAGATGAACCCTGGGGAGACAGGAAGATCTAAAGGGAGAATTGGAGCCCACAGAGAAAGTGAGGAGACAGTGTTCAATGCAGAAAAATGAGGTGGCAAACTGTACTTTCTCCAGCTTTTGGCTCATGGCATGAGAGAGGAAGTCCCAGTCTAGAAGGACACAGTGTGTGTTGGGGGGTATATGTGACTCCAGAAGCTTCTAGGGAGAAACAGAGGAACAGATCAGGGGATGCTGTGCACTACAGCAGCTGTTAAGTGACTCCAGTCCAAGTGACTTCTGTGTCCTCTGCAAAGGGAGCTTGGCCAGATGCCATTCTAGCAAGAGCCGACTGAACCCGGGACTTGGAACAGCCGTAGCTTGGCTTCATATCAGGGTCCCAGCGACTGGGTGAGGGACAACTGCAGGAGATGTCCAGGCTCTCAGGGAGCTGAGGTCAGGCCAGCAGGAGACATTGAGAGTGTTGTGGTCAGGACCCAATCCCATGAGCAGACGCCAGGATCAGCCTTAACGTCCTTGAAGTTGAAAACACCAGAATTAGCACACCTCCATTCTATTCCTACTGCAGATTTGCTACAATTATCCAGCACCTCATGCTAATCCTACTACAGGCTGGATGAAATCATCCAGCACAGGTCTGGGCTCCATTTACCTGCTTTCTCTCCCAGGGACAGTAGAAACACACTCTGAACTGGACACTGCCACCAAACTGTAGACCCCAGAAGATAACCACAGGCCTGAAATCACAGTGAAATATTTTCTTTTCTTTAGTTTTATGCCTTGATTGCTTCTCTTTTTATGAGTGTATATTGTTTTTTTCTTCTGTTTTGTTCAGTTCTTGTTTTTATTTTTCTTTTCTTTCTTTCCCTCCTGTCTTCTTCACCAGTTTCCCAAAGATTGGATAATCCTCCTTTGTCCATCAGCCTTGCTTCTAATCTCTTTTTCTTCTTGCATTTCTCTAGTTTTTCCTCTCATCCATTTTAAGTCTCCTCCCCAGAGGGTCAAATTGCTCTCTTGAGGGGATACTTAGTGTATGTAATTTTCTGACTTATTTTAGATTTACTTTCTGATCTGTTATATCATGATAAATGTTGTGCCTATGGTTAAAGGTGGCAAATTAATAGCTGTTCGTTCCCCAGACTGTGCTTGATGTTATTGTTATTTCAACTGTACTACTTACATCAAGGTGGCAACAGAGATGACAATTCCATGAATCCCAAAAGAATGAAACTACCAAGCAAGAAAAGTAATTAAGTAGAAGAGAAATAAAGAGAACCAACTATAATAAAAAAATACTATAAGGATAAGTTAATATATATCAGTTGTGTTAATATATATCATTATGCTGGCACCAAACACCAGCACAACCAACTATGCAAAGCAGACATTAATGGATATGAAAAATCAAATATGCACTAATACAATTTTTTTCTAAATGAGATTAGTGAATTAAAGAGTTGGATAATTAAGTTTTAAAAATATAAAGTATACTAGAAGCAACAAAATTGGAAAGTAGTGAAATAGACAGGACTCCTTAGAGTCAAAGAGTAGAATATTTCTCACTGTAAAAGGTCATAAGTAGTGCTGGGGACTTAGCTCAAGTGCTACCACAATGACCTTGGAAGCACAAGGGCCTAAGTTCAATTCCTGGTTTCCCCCCCAAAAAAGGTCATAAATCGTTTCATTGAGGTACAGGACAATTTAAGTAGGGTTTTGATTAATTGCAAATCATAAAATAACTCTTTGGTCACAAGGCACATTTTGCCTTTTGTGTGTGGTAAGCTCTTGTACATTGTTTTTGATACATTGAATGGGAAGTGGGTACATAATTTCATGTGTCCTACAAGGCAGACTAGTCCCATAAAATATTTCTAATTAAAAATTGTATTCTTTGTGGCTTTATTCACATGTCCTCTTTGTATTATAAACCAATATACTTACTTAGAAAAACACATTTCATTGTTTTTAAGTCATTTCCCCATCTTGAATTTATTAAACTTGAATTAAAAGAAATTACTCTAAAAACAAAGCTTTTTTTTTTTTACACTGGCACTTGAAAAACTTGTGAAACTAAATCAAGTTAAAATTCAAAACATTAAGCAAGTTTACATCTTAAAAAATGTTAAGGGTTTCCTTGATCATCACAAACATAGGCATTTATTATAGTATCATGGATGACATTTTTGCTCCTTGGCCTTTTCTAGTTGTGACTGTTTGATTAATATTACCTTAAATGGTTAATATTAAGTAATGAATTCAATTACTCATCTTATGTGTAGCCTCTTCCACCCACTTTAGCACAAAAGGGTGACTGAGGACAAATAACTCTATGAGGAGAAATAAATATACTACATAATGTGTACAGGCAGATACATTGATCTTAAAGGAAGGGGGCTGGGAAATGATCTGGGAGAGAATACTTCAAATGTTCCTCTCTCCCCAGTATGTTTTATAAATATGTGTTACAGAAGAATAAGAAATGCTCATCAAATTAAAAACCCCTTAGTGGTCCCAAGAGACTGTTGTCACTATTAGATCTCTATGACAGCCAGCACTCCGAAGAAATATATTTAAATCATGGATGGACTCTTTTGAAAAAGTTAAGAAATGTAGAAAAGTCAGAGGTCCTGATTACTGATTCTGACACAATCTCAGGAACAGTTTCTAGACATGATGTCCTCTCAGTTGTAAACTCACATATGGGTCTTGTGCTAGCCAAGTTCAGAGCCAAGGTTTTCATGTAAGCCTGGAATCCTGTCTACTCCGTTCTGATCTTTCAACAGTTTCAAGGAGTCAGTCTGCCTTTTTTCCAGAAAGCAACCACCCATCCTTTCAACTAAGTGTCACTAACATTACTCATCACATTGGAGGAATAGACAGGATAATGAAATGTTCTTAAATTTTGAGAATAGCTCGAAGTTCCAAATGTCTTTCAGAAGTGTCTAAGAAGTTCCCTAACCTATGACTAAAGTTTCCTTAGTTCTTTCTTTCCTTCCTTCATGTCATCATTCAACAAATGCTTACAAGTACCCTGCACACATGACACTGTTTTGGGCTTTGGAGATAAGTCAGTGAACAAAATCTTAGCGAAGTTTGCACTCTACTGAGGAGAAATAAGTATCAATAGACAAACAGAATAATTTACCAGTAGAGATAAGTATGTGAGAAAATATATATAGTTGGGCAGGAAGGCTGCTGTTCAGCACTCAGTAGTCAGCGAAGGCTTCTCTGACTGAGCGTTGCTATGAGAAGAATCTGGAGGGGGTGTAGAGGGAGTGAACTGTGCAGTGTCTAGAGGTGTTGCTCAAAGGAAACGGGACATACCAAGATCCCAAGTGTGTTTGAGGAAATGGTTGAGGTCCTGCGGCTGCCTGGGACAGAATGGCCAAGCTCTTCGGGGTGGAGGAAGGAGCCAGGGGGCGAGTCAGGGGCTTTGTCTGTAAGATGGACATTGGGATTTACTCCAAGTGAACTGAGAGGCCGTAATGAAATTTTTAGCAAAGAAGATGCGATTGGACTTAAGTTCAGCAGGGATTGTTTTGATTTCTACATTGAGACCAAATTGTAGAGGTCAGACTCATAAATAAGGAAACAGCCAAAAGAGGGATGCAAAAGCTAGATGACTTACTGGCTTTAAAATGTATATGTCCAGGGCCGGAGGATTAGCTCAGTGGTTCCAGTGCCTGCCTCACAAGCGCAAGGTCCTGAGTTCGATCCCCAGAAACCACATACAATGCTGGGCGTGGAGACTCACATCCACCAGCCATCAATACCACATATCACAGTGCCGGGTGTGTTGGCTCACGCCTGCCATCCCAGCACTCGGGAGGCAGAGACAGGAGGATTGCTGAGTTCCAGGCTTGCCTGGACTACCTAGTGAGCTCAGGGCCAGCCTGAACTACAAAGCGCGACCCTGTCTCAAAAAAAAAAAATGTATATGTCCAGCCCAGTTGGAGTTAAATGTTGAATCATGATGCTTATCTCATGGCCAACTTCTGGGTGTGATATTTAGAACCACTCACAGAATCTTTGTCCTCATTTCTGTCCACAGACCACTATTTCCCCAATTTACCTCCACCCAAGGAACCAGATTTCATTATCTGAAGATGAAGACATTCAGCCTTTTGGTTATAACACTTTTCCTGTAGGCTTCAGAAAACTTGTAATTTTTTCCTATTCCAAAATACATATGACATGTTTAGACTTGAGAAATTTCTTGATCTTTTCGGTCATTTTCTTAACTTTTATCTTCGTGTTCTTACCAGCAGCACAGCCAATCATATGTTGTTACTCAAGTAGGTTCTGGCTTTAGTTGAAACTCGGTCTCTTTCCATGTTCCTGGCAGTGCATGAGATGAATCTTTGTGTAGTTTACATGCACCCTGCAGTGGTTGACAACATTTTAAGGGAATCAGTACCTCATTCTTCAGCAGTAGTAGGATTCATCTTGTTTCCTCTACTCCTCAGACCTCCTACAAAGTTCCTATTTCCAGCTTGAGAGATGCCTCTGGTCCAGAGCTCATTTTAGCAGCAATAATGATTAAAAGGCCCAGAGCTTTTGTTCCATATTTTAGTTCTGACCACCTTCTCCCATTACCTATGCCAGAGGTTGTTGGCAACCTACCAGTCATATCAGCTCCCAGATGTGTTTCATTTGGCCCAGAAAGTGCTTTCAAAATTTTTGAGTAGGTCCCAATGCTTAAAAATGATGAGATTTATATAAAAACTTGAAATTTTCATTTCTCTTGCAAAAAGGGAAGACTTGGCTAAACTGGGTATGCATGTTCACGTGGCAACAGTTGGCTGGAATGAAGAGTGGATGTATCATTTGACAAAGGGCTCTGTAGTTCTGCACCACTCCAGCCAGGCTGGTCCCCGCTCCAGCAGCTTCCTGGTCTGCTGGATCCCTCTAGGTATTTAAGTGAAGCATCTACTGTTTTCACTCTCATTCAGCCATATGACATCATCCTTCCGAGAATTATGCCAGGTCTCCTCAATGCCCTTAAATAATTATCAAGGATAATGAGAATAATCTTGTAGAATTAGACCTTACAATAACAACAACACCTTCTAAGATGAAAACAAAAATACAAGAATCTCACATAAGAAAAAGCAACCGGTTTCCCATATGGTCTCGAAATAAGAATCTGAATTGATGTTTGCTGATTACCCAGTTTAATGCCGCCTGCCTCCCTGCCGGGCATGTGTTATGGCCTCCTTTGCTCAGGTCAGCTTCTCATCTTCAGTCTCTCCTGTGTAACTCTTAAAATAGGGTTTAATAATGCCGGACGTGGTGGCTCACGCCTGTCATCCCAGCACTCGGGAGGCAGAGACAGGAGGATTGCTAAGTTTGCGGCGGCTTGCCTGGGCTCCATAGTGAGCTCAGGGCCAGCCTGAACTACAAAGCGAGACCCTGTCTCAAAAAGCAAAAAAAAAAAAAAAAAAATAGTGTTTAACACAGCTGTGAACAGATGTCCTGCTGCTGCATGTGCCATGTCCCCTTCTGACCTGTTGCCAAAGTTTCTGGTGCCTTTTGGGCCCTTTCTGATGTCTTTGTGATGAGAGAGAAATTCCCTAATATCCCATTAGAGTTGGTAACAGTTTCAATTTGTGTAGTATAAATATATAAAGATTTTATTTCTTCCAGTCACTGCCTTCAACCATGCTTAATCCATTCTCCATTTCTTGTCACTTAATACCATCTGGGGCAGATCCCATAAATTTCCAGTCACTTTGAGCCATTAGAACTCATTACACTTATTTTAGAATATCAATCTCAAATTCGATCTAAATCCCTTCTCTCCCTTGTGATCTTTCTTGTGTGGTCTGTGTGAGATTTTCAGAAGGCCCTGTAGGACCCTGCCTTCCATGCTTGCCTGGACAGGAATCTCAGCTCTGACTCCGTCTCTTCCACACACCATCAGCTCATGCCATCACAGCACAGCTCTTGTTACTGGGATCTTCTGGCTTTGAGAAGTCACCACTGCAGGCAGGTGAAGACACCTTCAACTTAGCTAATTTCAACACAATCCATTCATTCACCATTGTCACAAATAGTGATGGGGCGGGCTACCCCCTTTCCTTCCTGTTATCCCTTTTGAGGCGCTTCCTCTGCCCTCCCTGATACATGGGGATAAATAAGAGAGCATGGCCTGAGCGGACATCTGGGGTCCTTCTTCCACTACGAGTGAATCAGAAGGTGCCCGGCCTCCGGGCCCGTCTCTTGAGCCTCTCTGTCACTTGCACTGGTGAGGGGTCTGCCTTCTCTTCCCTTCAGGGAAGACTGTGCATCAGCTGTTGCCTGAACTCTATAGTTTCCCCCAAGACAAGCGACCCACTAAGCCTCACCCATTTCTCCCGCAAGCCTTTGTATGAAGTGTGGAAATGCAGACAGTTGTGTGGTAGGCTCAGTTCTGCAGACTCATCGCAAATCCTCAGAAAAGAGTCTAGTCTTCTGTTGGTCCCCGCCCTCAGGTTACAGGAACTTCACGAGGGTGCACACCTTGTCTCTGTTCCAAACCGTGGTGCCAAGTCTGAGAAAATCCTGCTCAGCACTGTGCTGCTCAGTTTAGTTCGAGCCGGATGAATCAGCTCCGACAGCTCCGGCTATGAGGGACAGAGAACTCCAAACCTTAGAAGTGTAGGTGGAAAGATCAGGCTCCAGGCTCTGTGGAAGCACAAGCTCCACTCCGTTTCCTCTGACCGCAGGGGCCTTGTGGAGGGGTCTAGGCTTATGTCATGAGAAAACACCTCTCCCAGTTGCTCCACAAATGTCCTAGAGTGTGACTTGTGTAATATGCCTATTACTGACTGTAAAACGGTGCTCAGGGATAGCTGAGAGACCCCGTTGGAGATTAGAAATAATTTCCCTTCACTCCTTCTCCACCTTCTATGGTTTTCAGAGAAGCTCATACACGTTCCAGTTCCAGTCACATCCCAGTGTAACCTGAGGTGCTAGATGTGCACTACTAAGTAAGTCTAAGTTGTGGGTTTGAGGATATAGTAGAATTATCTGTAGTCAGAGCGGCATGAAGAAAAAAACGGGGATTTTCAGTAAGACAGTCCTGGATCCAAGAACCTTAGATCAGTGCTGAACTTCTCTGAGAGTCAGCTTTCCAAACTATAAAGTGGGGGTATTGATAATACCTATATTATTGGATTATTCAGAAGATAAAATAAAATGGTCTCAGTATTATTATTATTACATAATATGTGGCTTAATAATAATAGGTACTTAATAAGCAATACTTTTATTCTAAGTACTTCTAATTTTTCTGCTTATAGAACAATACTGTGGGTGAACATGTTAAATCATAAAGAATCTTCATTACACTTCATAGGACAGCTTGACTCTATTATGCCATAAGTAAGCAGAATCTCTGCCACTTTTTCTTTGTATGTGGCAGATGGAAGAGCCAGTGTGAAACATGGAGGGTCAGAAGACTCAAGTTTTGAGGTGTCCTAAGCCATGGTGAGCACATATGTATTTATGTGTATATATGAGTATGTGTGTCCGTGTGTTTATGTCTGTGCGTGTTTGTACGGATGCAGTGACGTGCGGCTCAGGAGCACACGCTAGGGTTAAGCTAGAAGGATCCACTGACCATCTCCAGGGAGCAATAATGGATCTTGGGCGGTTAGGCCAAGTTCGAGACACCTATGAATCCAGCAATATCTCCAAAGGCTGCGAAGGGCTTCTACTCTTAGATTTGTTCCCACAAACATTTGCAAATATTTCCAAAGCTGTACTTGGCCAAAATTAATATTTCAGAAAATGGTAAAACTACTGATAGCATTTTAGCATCTGTTTTTCAAAATGAATAATACTGAATTTTATATATATGTATATGTATATGTATATGTATATGTATATGAAACCGTACCTTTCTGCACTCTAATATGATTTTTTTGCAGGGGAGACAGTAACGATGAAGGTAATCCTCCTAATTGTGCTATGTAAACTATGTTAAAATATTTATAGTTACATAAATATAAAAATGTAACAACTCATTTCAAAAATGAGACTCCAAATGTGTATTCTGAGATTAATGTGTCCACTGGTGCCCTCTTGTGGAAGAGATTATTTTAAATACTGCGTTGGAAAGAAAACTTTAACAACGTTGTGGTATACTTACCATAGATGTATTTTTTCCAGACACTTTTAATGGCTTCATATTAATGATATATCTTTGTGTATACACAAAATTTAGGAAAATAGGCTAACCTACAGCAGAATTATGGCCTTCAAAGATTTATAAGACGTCTTCTTGAGTATCTTCAGTTGTCATTTGATTCAACAGTTTAAGAAATTTCACTAGAGCTCATTTAGCTACCCTTCTATCCCACCTCATATTGAACCAGATAATTGCACTGAAATACAAATATGACTACTCTCCACAAGTTTAAGCCCACAGTGTCTCCATGTGTTTTCTTTTCTTTTCTCCTCCACCATCTGGCCTGCATGATTCCTGTCCCCCAAGGATAGGTTCTGACGCAGATCTCACCAGCTGTGACCAAGTGGGAAATCTTCAGGAACGTCAGACTCCTGTCCGCGTCCACCTTTTCGGTGATGGCCCGTGCCTCAGTATAGAAAGGAGAGCCACAGTTATGCAAGACTGCAAGTAATTCTTGGGTGGTAGAGTTCTCTATTGGAGAAACCAAAAAAAGGGTGGTCAGCTACTCAGTTGGCACAGGGAAGGATGTGTTCAGTTAGTTATTTGGAGTCAATAATCTCTATGTTCCCAGAGGGTCTAAAGATCGCCTATTTAATCTGATGTCCAGCCACACAGAATGAATCAATTACTTTAGCACTATCCTCTTCCATACTAAGATGGTCATGAGGATTTGAATTTAGTCATAGCACACTGACCCTTCAAATAAACCCTCAGGACTTTTTAAGGGATGAAGTACATGTTAATCAAGGCAATAGACCGCAACAGAAATATGGGGGCACTTGCACCATTATTTTTGAACAGTGGTACCGCACCTACCTTGCAAGCACAAAGGCCCAAGATCGATCCTTTAAACTGCAAAAACAAGGTAAATAATTAAGGAATAAATAGATTATCTGCAGCAGAAAATTGTCAGACATACTTAAGGGTGAGATCTCAGTGTGGACAGGGAAGTGATTAATGTGGAAGTGGAGGTGGAAACAAGGGAACTTCTTGGGGCATAGCACCACATGTGGGCTATGGGCCACATAGGACTCAGTGGGCTCCTTGCGAAGCATGTCTGATGAAGTGAGCCTTCTTAATCTACAAAGTCAGTCGGTATTTATCTCACAATGTAGTTGTTGGAATTAAATGGCGTAAGTACAAGAAACACAGACCATGGTACTTGGCACATAAAAGGTTTTCCAGCAATGCTATTTTCTCTCATGGAGAGGAAGAAGTAACATGAAAGATGAAATCATAAATGGAAGAAGCTTTCAATGTTTAAGGCCATAACAGGTAAGAGGAGAAGCAGGTAATGCGCAAAATTACCATTTCTTGCATACACTCAAATTATGTTCACTGATTGTCTCCAACAGTCTTAATAAAGGTAAGATATCTTCACCTTCCCTGATATTTTGTAATATCTTTCCCTGATGATGTTTGATGATTGATTAAGATTCCTTTTAATTTCTCCAAGATCGGCTTCACACAATATAAGTGCTCTTAGCTGACTTGGAATTATACACCTGGATGAACAGAACACTGTAATTTATACCTTCTTTGCTTTTGCCTTAGGGACATTTCTGAAAGCTGACAGTGAAAACATTTGGGAAGCATCGTCCCACAGTGAGGAATCCTTAGGAAATCTTAATAGTTGAGTCCTGATTGTTCAGTAGTTCAAAGTTAATTATGTTGGCCAGGGCTACAAAGTAGTTAATAACAATTTAGGCTAACGATTTGTTCTTGAAGACTTAGCACTATTCACAGTATATGATTTCAGTTAAATTCTATTGGAGGGTAGTATCTGTAATTATTAATTAAAGTGGTGCCACCACGTGGCAGGAACAAAGATAGCACATGCTCTCCTAGTTGCAAGTAAAATTTTTACATTAATTTCTAATTAATTTATTTAAGTAATTTAAATTAGCTGATTGATTTGTTACAGTTATTTCAAATATTGCATAAAGTATTAGACTTTAATAATATTTTATAGTTCGCTGACTTCAAATATATGTATAGTAATAAAAGCCAGTGGCTCAGTAATTAAAATTAGACCAGGTAAAATAGGCATTAGAGCTGGGCATGGTGGCTCCCGCCTGTAATCCCAGCACTCAGGAGGCAGAGGCAGGAGGGTTGCTGAGTTCGAGGCTTGCCTGGACTACATAGCGAGCTCAGGGCCAGCCTGAACTACAAAGTGAGACCCTGTCTTAAAATAAATAAATAAATAAATGAATTAGCATTAGATTGCTTTAGTTTGTTTAGAACTGTTAATAATTTCATTGATTCCCTGAGGAAAAAATAAACATATAAAATGTTAACAGAAATGACCAGCATGAAAAAAAAATAAAGGTGGCGTTTTGCAGTCTTGATAACAGATCATACGCTAATTTAAACAAAAGTAAAGAAATTTCAACAGGATGTATCCACAATGAAAAAGAGAAAGAGGGAGGAGAGGGAGGGAGGGAGGGAGGGAAACACGCGAGCCCCTGGGGGGGAGCAGCCTCCGGAGTGAGATGGCGCAGATTGTGACAGTCTAGGGAGTGTCAGGAGAAGGGCGCCGCGGACGCGGTTTCATTAGGCTTCAGAAACCTGGAGCTGGAGACAAAGGGCAGCGGTGTGTGGGATTCAGAACGCAGAGAACTAAAATCAATGGTTTTGACTTAAAGTCTGTGTAGAGAGAAGTGGGCTTTAAATTCCCTGGTCTCTCTATATATGTGTAGACCTTAAAACATCGTAGCACAGAATGAATCTCTTCCACATTTAACCCGAATGTTAGGGGGAAAAAAAATCTTCTTCAGGCCAAGATACAGCCACATGGACCAGGTTTAGCCCATCACTTGAAAAGTGAAACTGAAAAAAACAGTACAAAACAACAGCTTTGAGGATGCTGATCATCAATGAGAAAGGGTCTTCCCAAGAGCTAGGGAACGAGTGACGACAGCAAACCCTGCAACTGAGTCATCCACACTTTCAGACTGCAGCACAGAAACCAGTGGTCTCCTTGAGTAGAGAAGAAGCTGAGGGTCTGGGGGATCCGAGGGAGCTAAAGAAGGGAGAGCTAGACAGAGAGGAAATCTGCAGACCGGCTGAGGGTCTCCTCCAAGCATCCGCGTGTCAGCACACGTTTGTAAGGGAACTATCCCAAGCCACGGGAAGAACCACAATAGATGATCCGAGGGAAGAGGCCACAGAGATCACAGCCCACGATCTGTGTCTTTTCTCTGACTCGACTGGCTGGCTGCGAGCTTCATATGTAATTCCCTCTCAGGGGAGTGAGTACAGTAGTTGAGAGAGTTCCGTTTCCATAGCAGGGCGAATTCACAGTGCACGAAACAGTGGTCTAATCCTGCTTAACAAAACTTAAAAGTAAATCGCAAGAGTTAGAATACTTCCAATAACTTACCCTGTCCCACAACAAAGCACAAGAACCTTTATAGGAACACAAAAGCAATTTCCTCATCCAACAAAGTAAAATTCGTAGGGTCTGGCATTCACTAAAAACCAATCAGCCCTGCAAATAAACAGAAAAATATGACTCATGATGAAAATAAGTCAACCAAATTAACATAGAATTGCCTCAAGTGACAGATTTCTTAGACAATAAAAAATGTTTTTAAGAGGTCCAAATTAAATTTTTAGGGATGCAGACTAGAATGTTTGAAGAGAAAAATACAGTGCATGGTTTTAATGGTAAATGAGGCATTACAGAAAAGAACATTAGTAAACATAAAGACATATTGATGGAAATGGCCCAAAATGAAACACAAAAAGGAAGAAATTGGAATAGAGCACGTGAGTGGAGTTAAAACTTGCGGTGGCCTACCCTGGGTGTAATCATAGTCCTTGCAGAAGAATCTAGGGAGAAATTATTCTCAGAAATACTGAAATGCCTGAAAATCCCCTAAAATTTATAAAAGCTGTAAGCTTTATGGAGCTCAGTGAAACCCAAACACAAGACCCAGAAGGAAAACTATGTCAAGGTCTGTCATAATCAAACCAAAGTACCCGAAGAAAACACTGTCAACTTAAAAGGATGCAGATGTTAGATGCAGTGGTCTGCACATCAACTAAATCGAACCTAGCTCTCCTGTCTGTGTTGTCTCCTTACTGTTTTTCAGTTGCTGATGGACATGTATTAAAAATCTCAGCTGTAACTGTGGATCTGTGTGTCTTTTCTTTTAAGGTTGCCAGTATTTGTTGTATGTGCTTTGAAGCCATGTTATAGACTTAGGATGGTTATGGCTTCCTTGAGTTGTTTCTTTTATTCTTACACAAGGTCACTATCTCTTGTACTACTTCACCTTCAA
The DNA here is from genome assembly GCA_004025085.1 of Thryonomys swinderianus. Taxonomy (NCBI): domain Eukaryota; kingdom Metazoa; phylum Chordata; class Mammalia; order Rodentia; family Thryonomyidae; genus Thryonomys; species Thryonomys swinderianus. The sequence continues at coordinate 12,878 of PVIC010001340.1, read as the reverse complement.
AATCTCCTTTGTCCTTTGTAAATGTAGACACTTCAGCTTTTCTTCTGGTTAGAGTTTATCCAAATCTCTTTCCATCCTTCTATTTTCAACTTGGCTGCTGTCTTCTTGCGCAAGATTTGCCTATGCCAGGATTTGAAAAATGAGCTCAAACAGAAAACTGAAATGAATGTAAGATTTATCACATCTGTTTTCTTTGTCTCAAGCCATCGCTATCAGGTCCAGCAGACTTTTGTGCATTTGCTTAATATATATTTCTAGCTTTTTTTTTCTTTTTAGAATAAAGGCTGGAATCCAGCTATCTAGCTTGACTAGAACAGGAATTGTCTCACCTGCTATCTCACTTCCAGTAGATTTTCTGTTGTTGTCTCTCCTACTTTACATATTCTTTGAGTTTATTGTGCCTTTTTTCCATTTTTTAAACTATTATTTTTAAGAAGGGGGAAAGACAAGTCAGCCTGACATGTTTAATATGAAATTCTCCTCTATGTCATGCTGGAGTTTTGTCTGAAATTTCATCTTTCCATACTTGTTTACAGTCTTCCTCTTTCCTATTCACCTTTCCCACTTTCTTACCAATGTTTCCTCCAAGGGTTTCTTTAATAAATCATTGAGGGCCGGAGGGTTAGCTCAGTGGTTCTAGTGCCTGCTTCACAAGCACAAGGTCCTGAGTTTAATCCCTGGTGAACACATGCAATGCTGGGCGTGGAGACTCACGCCCACCAGCAATCAATACCACATACCACGGTGCCAGGTGTGGTGGCTCACGCCTGTCATCCCAGCACTCAGGAGGCAGAGACAGGAGGATTGCTGAGTTCCAGGCTTGCCTGGCCTAATAATGAACTCAGAGCCAGCCTGAACTACAAAGCGAGGCCCTGTTTGAAAAAACAACAACAAAAATATATTTACATTCTATAATAATGGTTTTCATGCTTATTTAAACTTGTCTTTTCCACAACGATTTTCACTTCATCTTCTATTTGATTAGATTTTGAGAGATTTAGTAAGAGAGTTGCATATGTACTATATTTGCCCAATAATTTCATATTTGCCAGTGACATTTGAATGACAGGAGGTCTGAATGTAAAACATATGCTCAGTTTCTCTTCCTCATCATGTTATAGATGACATCCTGTATCTTCTGATAAATGTTATTATAATGAAATCGCAAATTAGCTCAGTTTCCTTCCATGTAAAATGTAATTTTGCTTAGTCTCTCTTCATACTTGATAGCATTTTATCTTTAAAGTTCAATGAAGACTAGAAAATATGTAACTGTCTATTATGACTTTTCCAGATTTTGTTAGTGTACACCGTGTCCTTAGATCATTAATGTAGATTCCTCTTAAGTGGGAAAGTTACTCTCTACTACAGCTTCAAGTTCATGTCATATTCTATTTGTCTTTGCTTATTCAGGAGCAGATTATCTTTGTGTCCTCTGGCCTAAATATCTACTTTATATTTTGATTATGCTCTCTTTATCTGGCATTTTTCTTTTTCTCTGTATTCATTACAATTTTCTCCAGTGTTTCTGTTAGACCCAGAGTTCAATAAATAGTTACTAACAACATATGCTATTTGAAAAACTAATTGAAAATTTAAAAATATTACAGTTCAATTCTTTGCACTATCTACACTTCAAGTATTCCATTGGTACTTGTGCCTATTTGTTGGATAGTATAGACATAATACATTCACAAAGTTTTACTGGACTATATTTCTCTAAGGCAATAATCCATTCCCTGCTACTCATTGTATTTTCTTCTTTATTATTCAATTCTGTTATATCAAGTTACTTCAGTATTTCCTTATAACTATTTCTTTCTGTTTTTATCTTATCCTTGAAGCTCCCTTATATAAATTAGTTATAGTAAAATAATAAACAAGACTAACACAATAGAATAACAGTAGCAATACACCGTGGTAGAAGTTATGTGAACCATAGGCTCAAAGTACTTTATTTTACTGTATTCACCACTCATCACTGTAAGAGAGTACAGTGTCTCCTGATCAGTGGAAGTGAAGTGAATGATGTAGACACTGTAAGTGCATTATGATATAATGTGAGGATAACTTGAACACAAGCACTGTGATACTGCTATGTCAATTTAATAACCAAAAAGGCTACCAAGTGACAAATGGATATGTAGCACATGTAGATTGGATACACTGTACAAAAAGATGATTCTTGTCCCTCACAAGAAGTAGGATCACATAAGATTTCATCACACTACTAAGAATTATGCACAAGACAAACCTTATGGATTTTATGGCCCTGGAATGCTCCATGTATTTTTGAACAGCAATTGACCACAACTCCCTGAAACTACAGAAAGTGAGACCATGGATAAGAGGGAACCACATAAAACATTCTTACTAGGAAATTTCCTTTTGATAGAAGGTTTCCTTTCTACTATAACATTTTTTCACCTCTCATTTTCATTCTGCATTTTTGTATTAATTTTACTTCTTTTAACTGAAGTATGTTTTTCATCTTATGCTGTTGTCTATTTTATTTTCTGTTTACTTTACTGAAATTTAACATGGAAAAATTTGTCCAAACCTATTGATGGTCATTTATGCTACTTGTGCTAATTATAACGTGGCTGATTTCTAATTGATTCCTTTTCTGTCTTGTCACTTACTTTATAAGCTATACGGTCTGTGGGTTACACTGGTACACTTCCGATCTTTGTAAATAATTTTTCTGAAACAGTTGCTTTCATTCATTTTCTTTATTGGCTCTAGCTGCCTCTATGTTGCAATAGCAGAGTTGAGTGCCTGTGACAGATCACATTGCTTAGGTGGTCAGATTTTACTGTCTCATCCTTTATACAAAGGTTTACTGACTCCTAAAATATGGTGAATGAACAATTACCTGTTGCTAGAGAGCATGGGTTTGGGTTAGAAAAGGGCATAAGATCTTCCATTAGACAAACTGGCCTCATTTTCCTCTTTAAAAATTTTTTTTTTTGAGACAGGGTCTCGCTTTGTAGTTCAGGCTGGCCCTGAGCTCACTATGGTGCCCAGGCAAGCCACCGCGAACTCAGCAATCCTCCTGCCTCTGCCTCCCGAGTGCTGGGATTACAGGCGTGAGCCACCATGCCCGGCACTCTCTTTACAATTTTTTTAAAGATCCTTGCCCTGTGCTCAGTTCATGACAGTTCAGGCTGCCACAATAGGTAGGGTCACCCCTCAACATCCATGGAGGGCTGACTCTGGGACCTTCTGTGGATGCCAAGATCTGCAAACACTCTTTTTCTGTATATAAAGTGATCTAGCGTTTACATGTAATCTAGTCTTGCATACTTTCAACCATCTCTGGATTATTTATAATGTAAAAACTATGTACATTGTTATACAGTATTATTTAGAGAATAATGACAAACAAGAAAGTCTCTATATGTTCAGTACAGATAGAATTTTTGAAATATACTTTCAAACTGTGGTGGATTGAATGTACAGATATGGAAACCATAGGTATGAAAGACAGATTATACTATAATTTCTTTTTTCTTTCTCTTTCTTTTCTTTTTCACTTGTAGTGCCAGGGGTCAAACTCAGACCCTTGTACCTACTGGACCATCCCTCTCTTACCAAGCTAAATCCCCAGGCCAATGTGAAATGTACTTTTTATAGTTCTGGACGCTGAAAATCTGGGATCAGGATGCCAACATTGGTGGGTCTTGCTTAAGGTCCTCTCTCGGTCACCGAGTATCCACCTCTTATGTCTTGACTTGGTAATGAAAGTAAGCTGATTTTCTGGGGTTCTGTTTATAAGGGCACTAATTCCTTTCATGAGGAACCTACCTTCATGTCCCCATTACTTCTCAGATGCTTCCCTGCTTGGAGGAACAGAGACATGCAGTCAGTAACAGTTTAAAAGGCCATATCCTCTTTGAGTCCTAAAATAAATGGTACTTCAAATCATTCTCAATCTGCAGCTCCACTCTTATTATCGGGGCTTTTAAGGAGAAACATTAGTCATTTCTAGTGCCAAAGAGCCAAAAGTTGTGTGAATAGTAAGACTGGCTTCCTTGAGAACCCTTAAGACTAGGGCTTTACCTAGGCTCTTCGGTGAGATTTTCCCCTCATCTACAAAGAATTCCCCAAGATCTTTTCTGTTTCTTAAGTGAATGAGTCTCTATGAATTTTCCTGCTTCACCAACTCTTCTTTGGTGGGATTTTTAGGGTTTTGTCTTCTACAAATCTTAACAATGCTTAAAAGCCAATGTGAAGAGCTTTCCAGAAGCCTACCCCATGCTCCTTAAAAAAGCACTATTTTCTATTGGCTCCTGGGTGGCGCCCATACCATTCCTCTTCCTCCTATCTCCCTTTCTGTATCATGTGCATATCTTAGATTTTTGTAGAAAAAAAATTTAAAGTCTAGTTTTATTTTTTAACTTGAAGTAGAGAAGCTGCCTATTGATTGTTGCAAGTGACCAGTAAAGAACATATTGACGACAAGATCTTTGTAGCTTACTTACTTTGACTGTGAGGTGAAGGATTTGAAATTGGACTAACACACTGCAAGGAGCAGTGCTTCTTTTGACCTAAATTTCCTTGAATAAACTAATAAGTACACATACTTCATAGCACATTGTCTCTTAATGACCAATGAATAAAATTATACAAGTCAGATGTGATTTTGAAAATAATCTCATTCAATCAAAAAGCTGGTCACACAGTGTTTTGTACACATACAAGATGCACCTTACAACAAAAGGCAATCAGTACTGCTCAGTTCTCTGTGTCACTGTAGAAAAGTGTTTGAAATTCTGGGTTCAGATGCACACCTCTAGATGCTGTGGACCAAGCTAGCGCCTCAGAAACCAACTCCTACATCATCTACTTGTAATGGTGAGTTAAGTGTCACCCCAAATCTCTCAAAGGCCTCAGTTCCATGTCTACAGATCTTACACAGCAAAGCCTAGACTTCCTCAAGTGATAGTTTTACTCTTCATAATTTTGGTTACATTTAAAAGTAAAGCGATGGATACTGAAATTTGAAAACCTACTTCCCATGTTTTTAAACATAGTTTACGATTATAAACCTCAACATGCCTAAAGTCCCTGAAAAGGTCTTGATAATGGGCCCACATAAGAGTAGGTACTACAGTAGCGGGAAATAATGGCAAGTCGCATTTGGACAGAAATGAAAATATGATATGGTTAAAACATGATCTGAAATATTTATATTTTTTAAATCTGTAAAATAGGTGGGTAGGTTGTATTTTGGACATCAGACAGTACAGATATTTCTCATTATAGACTCAATTCATTTATAGTCAGAGCTTTAGTATGAAAAAAATGACCTATATTCAATTACACTATTTTAATTGAGTAGGAAAAAACAAACCCTTAAACTATTTTTTTTTTTTTGTTAAAAAGTTAACAGGAAATTTAACAGCGAACTCTAACTCTGCCAGGCATTTCTGAAAAATTATTTTACAAAAAAAGAAATGATTAATTTTCATAATTTTATTCCTATAAGCAAAGCTATCTTTTGGATTTGTGCAGGTGAGGAGAGGGGTCTGAGGACTGAATACAAGCCTTTCCCATTGGCCTTTTTAAAAAGTTCATTATTACAATTATTTTATTTGGAGACAGCATCTTACTAAATTGCTTATGAATTTGAGATCCACATGCCTCAGCCTCGCTGAGAGCTGGGATTACAGGCCCTGCTCCACCATACCCAATTTATTTCGGATGTTTTGAGCTTCTTGGGAAAGTCTGAAATGCCTATACTTCTAGTGTCACAGAATTTTAAATCTGAAAATACAACGGAAGTGTTTTTACTTTAATCTACTGTTTTCTTTTTAACCAAACAGAATTCCTTGTGTTAAAAAAAAAAAATGATGAGAAAATGGTGGCTCCCAAAGTGCTTTTATCATAAATTGTAATGGTATTAGCTTTCCTACTGCTGAGGAAAAATAATATGGAATCCCTGTGATTCATTCACCATGGGCATCTCTTAATCCATGTGACAGGTAAAGTCAACTGCGCAGTAGATGAAAAGAACTGCAAAAATTGATCCTGAAGTTTTATTTCTAAAATAACATGTTCTATTCTATTCTGATTCTTTAGGTATATAATTGATGCATTTACAATTCAAATCAAATCCTTTGAGATGGAAATTTTCTGATACCTTTCTTGCATACCTACAAATTAGGTATATAGAGTATTTTAAAGCACCATCTCATGCATGATGAATAAAAGATACAAACACAAACCTCACAGTGAACAAAGGACCAAGAAAAACATGAAAAGATTCCTTTGACTAATAATTACAAATCCAAGTGAAATATGGCAGTACTATCAAAAAATAGCTGAAGATTTTCCAAGATTTTTGGCTTGGTTATTTACTTGAATTTAATAACAAAATAACTGAAGAGGAATTGACAGAAGCACAAATCATCACATTAGTATTTATTCTTGGTCCTAAAACATTCTTCTAAAGTAAACAAAATTATGAAAAATATTTTTAAAATTGGATATGTTACACTATTTTTATTTTCCAGTTTGAACAATTTCCATTCATGCATTTTTAATCCAATCGATCTTATTCTGCTGTCATTCGCACTTTATTCTATTACCATAATCCCAGAATTAATTTGTATTTTGGGATGAATTAAAACCTCAGGGTATGTTTTGTTTTTATCACTAGTATCTTTACTATTGTGTCACCCTCTTGGCAGTGCAGTTTTTGCCCAAGAACTTTTAAGAAATGTCTTGAGTATTTTATTATTATTATTTTTATTATTATTTATTTATTTAATTTTTTGAGACAGGGTCTCACTTTGTAGTTCAGGCTGGCCGTGGGCTCAGTATGTAGCCTAGGCCAAGCCTCAAACTCAGCAATCCTCCTGCCTCTGACTCCTGAGTGCTGGGATTAGAGGAGTGAGTATTGTACTTTTAATGAGCTTTGGCGGGAATAGGAGATTCCGGCTCCAGCCTTTACAAACGTTAGTTTAACTGTGTATCACACTTTGGGTCAGTTTTCGCCCTCAGCCTTCTTGGATACTACGCAGCGCCATCCCCTGGCGCTGGCCCCTTCTCCCCGGGCCGGACACTACCGGCTTTTCTGTCGGGCGGGGGCGAAGATGATCCTCCATCCTTCACGCTGAGCGGCTTCCTCGGAGGACGTTTGGGGTCGGTCGTCCGCGGCCGGTTCGAGCGGCGCTGACAGAACCCGCCGGCCGCCGCCTCCTCCTTCCCCAGCCGCTGAGGCCTGGGCGGGGTTTACGCCGCCACCTCCGGTCCGCGGGCGCGACCCCCCGGGGACCCCAGCTTCTCACAGTGCCACGGTGGGTGCGGGAAGCCGGCCACGCTGGGGCGACGCCGCCCCGGGGCGCGTGAGGAGCTGGAGCCCCCGGCTCCGTGCGGGGCTCTCAGCTAAACTCGCGACGCAGGTGACCGGCCAGGGGAGCCACCTGCGCCGCTGCACCTTCCGGGGAGGTGCAGGCGCGGCCAGCTCCTTATTCGTCTCCACACTTGTGGTTTCGCTAGTTCCCACCCCGGGACGAACAGGGAGGCAGGACGAGGCTCCTCCAGCGACAGGGCCCGCGAGAGTCCAGGGAAGTTAAATTGAAGGCTGACAGCGAGCGGGGCGGAGCCAGTGGTGCGCATGCTCCGTCGGGCGCGCGGGCGCGGCGGCAGCATTTATCTGCGCCTGCGCCTGCGTGCGGCTCGGGCCGACTCCTCCTCTGCGGTCACAGTGGGGCTTGGGGTCGCGGGCGGAATGGTGACCCGCTGCCAGGTAAGGGTACGAAGGGTGCCCGCGAGCTCGCCGGGCGCTCAGCTTTCCTGGACGTGCTTGGCTTCTCGTCTTTCCGCGGACGTGTCCTTGGTCTGCGACCTCCCTCCTTTTGACGCACACACCCCGTCCGGCGTCTGCAGTTTGGGTCGCCGGCGCCCCCCGGCCGCCCCGGGGTGGGAACTCGCTCCGCCGGAGTCCACGCTCTGGAACGCGGTGTCCCGGCCACCGAGTCTCGGCTGGCTCGCGTTTGAAGGCCCCGGAACCTTTTCAGGCCCTCTTTCAATTTATCAATTTTCACGACGATATATTTTTAATTTTTAAAATGCACTTCAGAATTCTTGCCAAGAAACGGGCATCATCTATAGATTTGTCTGCTTTTTTGGCGACCAGTGATTATTTCGTAGAGGGTAAATTGTGCTGAGCGACAGGTGTTGTGTTTTCCATCAGGCTTATTGGACAGGATTTTTTTTTTTAACCCCTGGGAAATACTAGGTTCATCCATTTGCTTTTTTAAATATCAGATTTTATATGTTGAGTAACTTAATCTCCGGAGACTGGGTCCAATGTAATTTTAGACTAGGGTCAGATCATTCGTCTGAAAATATTGTGAAAACGTTGTGAAAACATTATTTGCTGACCTGGCTAATTATTTTGTTTGCCTAATTCATCTCGGCTCAGACATTTTGTTCACTGCTTAAGCTTTTAAAAAGTCACTATAATTTTGTCAGTTGAAATTAGACGACATATTTTCTAAGGAGAAATAATTAGGGTTATTGCACACTTAAATTTGTAGAACTAAAAAGCCTTCAGAATTGGTCTGATTTTGTTTAAAACAAGATTTTTCAAAACCCGAACTTGTAGATATATTGAAAATTTTTTATTTAGTTTTCTGTACCTTATAAAATTTGTCTTTGATTAGTGCATTTGGAAAACAGAGAAACTCAAATGGGCTTTTAGAAAAGGACTATGAGTTATGATTAAAGCATTTTTTTCCCTTTCAGGTTAAAATACTGTATTTTGCACGAAGTGCTGAAATAGCAGGAGTTCGTTCAGAGACAATTTCTGTGCCACAAGAAATAAAAGTGTTGCAGCTGTGGAAAGAGATAGAAGCTCGACATCCTGGGTAGTTAAAGTATTTGTGTGATGCATGTGATAAACATATAGTATAAAATAGCCTTATAATACAAGACAGCGTTATTTGTGTTTTTCTGGGGCTATTCCTGAAAATTTGACTCTAGTATTTAGAAATGCACAATTCCTTGTGAGGTAAAGATAGTTTTCTATAGAAGACAGCTGGGATGGTTCCAGATGACATGGTTATATAATTCACAGTTATTTTCATAATTTACGGGATATTGAAAATGTGGATTCTGTGTTTTTATACTAGTAAGTGAACTTTTTTTTACAAATTTCATTAAAATGCACTCACTACTTTTTTTTGTCCTTTAGAACACTCAAAATAGAAATCTCTAAAATTAAAAACAATGAGTTAGAACAAAATAAATGCTGCTGAACTTGAGTCTTACAATTTTTTTTTCTTGGTCCTTGAGAATATGTAATTTTGTAACTCATTCATAGGGTCTTTTTGGAATGAAATATGAGAGAAACTATATTTGAGGGTGTTCTTGAACAATTAGCAGTGCCACTTAAAGCATTTAACCTGGAACTCCAAGGGTTGATTTGGGATTGTGTTGCTCAGGGATAGAGTGGTGGTAAGCATACAGGAGGCTGTAGGTTCAATCCCCAGCACCCACAGACTCTACACTGTATGTTCAGAACTGTACCTTCTTGATTTTCTTTAAGTCAGTGAAACCTGACAGTGGCTCCTTAGGGTACTGATTTTCATCGACCTATAGGGAGATACCTGGTATTGTAGGAAACTTAATGGCTGTACCAAACTTACTAAGTATGATTCTGTACTTCGAAACCACAGACTGACTTGAGAATTTCTCTTTTCTCTTGATTTAGTTTGAATACTGCCTCTAGTCTGCTTTTGCTGTTTAATTTCCTAAAATACACAACATTCAGTAAAGAGTTAACATTTTAATGTAGTTTTGTAATGAATATATGTGCTCTTCAGTGGGTATTTCCTTTCTCCACAGAAAATGACTCAGTAAATTTGCAGATCATACTTAAAACAATGTTTATGTAATGTCTTTAATCGCAGCTGAAGAGTCTTGAAGTCGATCACACACTTCTTTCTCATCAGACTTTTTCTCCTTCAGATTGGCTGACATTAAAAATCAGGTGATATTTGCTGTTCGTCAAGAGTATGTCGAACTGGGAGATCAGCTCCTCCAGCTTCAACCAGGAGACGAAATTGCCATTATCCCCCCCATTAGTGGAGGATAATGCTTTTGAGCCATGTAGGTATGTGAGATTTGTTTTTGTAAACCAGTCTCATAGAGAGGGATGGTGCAGGTGATAACTTGTGTTTGGTGTACTGTTACTGTATATTCTCAGTAAGTCTTTCTGCACCAGTTCTTTACTGAAGCCACAGCTCATTGTCGGTACAGAAAGAATGAAAGATACCTATTGACCATCTGTGTGAATACTGTGCTAAGTATTTTAATATTTGATATATTACTTTTTTAACGTGGTCTTTTGAGATCTCATATATGTGCTGAACATAGCATTAGGCTGTAGAATATTAATATCCACATTTTGCGGTGGGAAAACTGAAATTCAGAAAAGTCTAAAATGTCACTTTTTGATCACATAGCCAGTAAGTGGCAGAGCCAAACTGAATTTGTATTATTGGACTTAGACTTTGTAAATAATGGCTTTCTTGCACACAAAGAAATGTAGAAAAATTGCACAACTAGAAAGTTTGTAGATCATGGTGCTGGAAAAGAAAGCTTATTATCATCCACTGTAGCTTCATTGCAGGTGGTCTCGTGGACCCATGCTCTATTTTTTTTTTTTTTTTTGCTTTTTGGAGACAGGGTCTTGCTTTGTAGTTCAGGCTGGCCCTGAGCTCACTATGGTGCCCAGGCAAGCCGCCGCGAACTCAGCAATCCTCCCGTCTCTGCCTCACGAGTGCTGGGATTACAGGCGTGAGCCACCACGCCCAGCATTATATGTGGTAACCGGGGATCGAACTCAGGTCCTTACGCTTGCGAGGCAGGCACCGGAACCACTGAGCTAACCCTCCGGCCCCCATGCTCTATTTCTATCGTTCTAAGCAATTTAGCCCATATTCAAGTTGGATGGTATGTAAGAAAATTCTTCATTACATTGCAAGAGATCATGCTTCTGTTAAGTAGAATAGATAAACTAAAGTTTATTTTATTGTTAACTGAAGAACCAGCTAGATTAAGTCAGCCCTGATTAAAAACTCATTGTTAGTAATGGAAAAACCTTTGCTGGGGTTTTATTAAAAATTAATACTAAATTACTCAAAAGCAAAATCTTGGTTCCACTAGAAGGGAAAACAAATCAAGGATACCTAGTTAGCTTTTCAGCTACTCTCCAGCCCACCTTTCCTGCAGAGCAGTGCTTCAGAAAATGAAGAATAGGTCTGTGTAGCAGATTGACCAGCACATTGAGCGGTCTTTCTCATGCCTGCTATCTGGAAGTAATAGAACCTCTTATTAAATAAATAGATCTCAGTTTTACTTGAACGCTGTGGCATTGGCATCATTGGCATGACTTCCGGTGTTTGTAAAGAGCTGTTTTTCAGCATGTGGAATTTATTCAGAGAACAGACTACTGATAAGTGTGTGTAAAGATGGGTAGCAGTTCAGAGAAAGATTACTCAGTGTTGTATGTGAGTTGAGCTTGGCTAGATTTGTATGTGAGCTTGGCTAGATTTGAGTTATATCATCTTAGAACCTGCCAGCTAGGTTTTGGTATTCTTCTATAGTCACATGTTGGAATTCTGTGATGTAAAGATCACAGACACTATTTGGGTCAGCTATGTCTTCTTTTGTACTGGAGATCAAACTTGGGACCTGTGCTTGTGAGGCAGAGGCAGTGCCACTAAGCTAAGTCCCTGGCCTGGGTTACTTGTGTCTTCCTAAAAGAAAAAAGCTTTAAAAGCTCTGGAATGAGAAAGAACCTGATATACCCAAACTACCCGGGCTTGGTTAAAAAGGGATGTGCATGTAGGTGAAGGTGATGATCTGAAAGAAGCTCAAGTGGCATGTATAGTAGGTAAGAACTCCTGCAATACAGTATATGAACAGTTGTGCTTCACTTTTCAGTAGTTGGAAGAAAATAGGGAAATGAGCTTCGCTTTTATTACGACTCCTCAATTGGAATTTCAGCACTTTTCAGGAGTCCTTAACTTCTCTGAGCTGTCTTCCGGTTTTCAGCTCCAGTGAAACCTCCTGAGCCTTAGAATTATGCTCCTTACAGTCTGCAAGGACTTACCTACCTGTCTAGCTGCTGGTTGTCTTTTCTCCTTCGCTTGCTCCTTATGCCTGGTGGTAGTTTCTTTCATGTCCCAGACCCCTGACTTGCCAGTTCCCCTCTTTCTCTGGGTTCTGACCCCATTCCTTTACATCCTTGTAGTCAGTCCTCCAGGACTCAGCCTTAAATACTACCTCTTGATGAAGACTTCTGGCATTCCTTCCTCTCTCGTAGCATCCAAGCTCAGGCTCACATTATTTCCATAAGCTATTCCCATCTGTGATTCTCTGTCATTTTATTTTTATATCCAACTACAAGCATGTGAGGAAAGGAAACTGAAAGTATGTATTAAAGACCCTTAGTGAATAAGTCATAATGTTTCATCAGTTAAATGAGAAGTGCACAGGGCTGGAGGATTAGCTCAGTGGTTCCAGTGCCTGCCTCGCAAGCGCAAAGTCCTGAGTTCGATACCCGGTAACTACATACAATGCTGGGCGTGGAGACTCACGCCCACCAGCAATCAATACCACATACCACAGTGCCAGGCGTTGTGGCTTACACCTGTCATCCCAGCACTTGGGAGGCAGAGACAGGAGGATTGCTGAGTTCGAGGCTTGCCTGGGCTACATAGTGAGCTCAGGGCCAGCCTGAACTACAAAGTGAGACCCTGTCTCAAAAAAAAAAAAAAAAAAAAAAAAAAAAAAAAAAAAAAAAAAAAAAAAAAAAAAAAAAAAAAAAAAAAAAAAAAAAAAAAAAAAAAAAAAAAAAA